>OZ029913.1:59464196-59719196 GCA_964023275.1 Norana najaformis
CATCATCATCATCATCATCATCATCATCATCATCATCATCATCATCATCATCATCATCATCATCATCATCATCATCATCATCATCATCATCATCATCATCATCATCATCATCATCATCATCATCATCATCATCATCATCATGGGAACATGACTGGGGGTACCAAAATTTGATTTATATGTATGCGGGCAGAATAGTGCTTTAAAATACTGTCTTGGTTCAATAAAATTGCATTTACTTGTAAGCCAGCTATCACATTGTTTTCATTTTTTGTCTGCGCCGTCATGTTTGCAATCAACATAGTAATATCGCTTTAAATGTTTACATATTTCAGCAAAAACACTCGAACTTACGAATGCAGTCTTGGACTGAACCAATCCACTTCTCTCCATCACACTTGATTGTTTTCGTAGACTGCGATCTAGCAGTGTAGCCCGAGTGACATGTGAATTCAATCACTGATCCAGCATAGGCAACGGTGGAATTCGGAGTTGAAAAGGCAGCTGCAGGCACTGGGTCACACCTATTATCTGAAACACGTAAAAGCAAAAGAGTAGTTTCTGCAAAACATTATTTCTTTTAATTAAAAATTCATCGAGTAATAGAATGTTCAGCTAACTTACCTGTATCGAAAATACCTTTAGTTAATTTAATCTGTTGACCATGTCTTAAACTAAATTTTAGCCACGATTTTGCACATGGAAATCTCAAACAGCTGCAATTTTATCACTACAATCGTAATCGTAATCGTAATCCAGAGATTTCTACAGCGCCCAACGCAAGCCACGTCACGGAAACCAGCTTATTCGCAGGCGCTCAGTCGAAACAAAATCGATAGGCAAAAGGTTTCGGTTCTAGGTCAAGATCCAAATGTCAGGCAGAGAGACAGCGTGACAGCTACGGTGGGTGGTGTTTGGGATTGGAGCAGAGAGAGAGAGAGAGAGAGAGAGAGAGATAAGAGGAAGAAGGGGTGTCAGGATAGGATCTGTGAAAGAGGAATAATTGTACTCATGTGCTACGATGCACAATATTGAGCTGCAATTTAGATTATTGCCTGTAGCAGTTGAATGCTCCGATGCTGGGGAATGTGTCACAAAACGTTGCAAACCGCCTTCAAGAAAACATATCAAAAGGACTTTAATCGATAGAGACTGCATATAATCAGACAATTGCTGAATTTATTAGCTGTCTAATGTCAGACGTTTTTGAGGCAGTACTCACAGTCGCAGCTGAAGACCTTCTGAAGCCAGTACCCATTGCCAGTACATGAAGTGTTAGTCTTGGTTTGACCATCGTCGAACTTGCGTCCATCGAGACAGAAGTAGGAGATGACAGTTCCATATGGAAAGAAACCATTTGCATTTCTGGCTTCTAAACCGGACTGAGTCGTGTACCGAATGCCTGGTGGTTGAGCACAAAGGACAGCTTCAAACGTAAACATAAAAAAATTAAGTAACAAATATAAATGCAATAAAAATATGCTTATTCAACGTGTCAAATCAATTTGAAATGATCGGTGCAACCGCACAAAAGCCATCTTCAAACGTTAACATCAGAAAGTAACTTTGTGGAAATAAACACAATGACAAATACTTACTCAACGTGTCAAATCAGTTTGGATGTTAGAACGTACAGTAAATCCTAAGTTGATACACCTTATTCACAGGAACAGTTGCGTAGATGTACACGCAATCAAATCTAATCGACGCCCGGGTTCGTACTTCATACCAAGTTCATACTCATTCACACCATTTTTCCACCTTGTTGAATGAGCAGTAGATAATTCAATAGACTCTGAATAATCAACAAAGATTCATGATTCACAATTATTCACACAAGGGTCAGTACAATTCGCAACCTATCTGTCATCTTGGGGTATCGCTATCTCACGAGAGACTGGAAAAACTGGGGTTGTAAATCTAACCTAATCTTCTATAGCGCTATTGTATAAAAGCCCATCGATGACGTACCTATACCCACACACAGTCCAGTCAATTTCAGAAGGTTCTGATGAGATTTTTGTAAACAAATGATAAAAATTTCGTAGTCGTTAGATAATTTACCTGTGCAGTTTTCTGAAAGGGTGTCGTTCCAAAGGACGTCTTCGGTACACTGTAGAGATTTGGTTAGGTTTCCGTCGGGAAACATGAATCCTTCCAGACATGAAGCTACGACAACTGTGCCAAAGATTGTCTTGTTGGTACTTAGGCGGAGCGTCGAAGACGGATAGAGTTTCTCACAGTAAATCTCTGCGAAATGAAGCATCAAGATCAGCAGCAGCAGCAGCAGCAGCAGCATCAGACGCAGAATTATCATCATCATCATCATCATCATCATCATTATCATCAACAGCAGCAGAATCATTATTATCATCATCAGCTTAATCGTAATGGTAATCCCGAGATTTCTACAGCGCCCAACGAAAGCCACGTCACGGGGACCAGCTTATTCACAGCCGCTCAGTCAAAACAACATCGATAGGCAAGAAGGGTTCGGTTCCAGGTCAAGATCCAAGAGTCAGGCAAGCAGGCGGGCAGGCAGGCAGATAGGCAGGCAGGCGGCTACGGTGGGTGGAGTTTGGAATTGGATCTACGAGATAGATAAGGGAAGAATCAGAATCAGGATAGGATCTGCGGAAGAGGAGTTTTTCAGTTTTGAGTGGAAGACCTGCGGACAGATTGCAAGGGGTGAAGTGATGGTGAGTTTGTAAGATGGAAACAAGGAAATAAAAAAATGAGACATTCCTATAAAGCTTCTTCAAGAAGCACGACAGATATACCTTTGCATTGGTGATGTATGTCCCAGCTGCCGTCTTCGTTGCATATCACCGTCGTCCCTCGTGTCCCGTCTGATAATCGATATCCAGGGAAACAGCTTATCTTCAGAGACCTTGAAGACTGGCTCAGCCTTACGATTGCATTTTTAAGGAGAGGAGGTGTCTGACATCGGAGCGCTACAGAAAAACACATAGCTTTTTGCTGCGCATTGTCTAAAACGCAGACGGACACATGCACCTGATTTAGTTCGATCTCTCTTTAAGCTGTTTGAAGCGCTGAAGTAGCACAGCTGCCCAACGATTGTGGCTTCGAGCCTACTGAGCGTTTTACGTGTGAAGACCTTCGTTAAGTTATAGGCGCACGTATATATCTGTCACCAAGCGGTAGAATTTGACAAGGCGCAAGCTGGTAAGTAATCAGCAAGTCCTGCGATGCGCTGACACAATGTTAGGGCCTTTGGGATTTCTTCACTGCCGGCTCAAGGGCCTAAGAGGAGGAACTGAGCGCTTGCCACACGTTTCATTACGGGAAAAGGGAGTTTGACTTAAGAAGGGAAGAGATTTTGACGCCTATCGTCTTAAGAGAGGCGTCATAATCTAATACCAGCTAATATTGCGCTCGACAATATGACTCTTGTTGTCCCTTGTACCAGAAAACCATTGGGCTCTAGAATGTTCTCGGTTGCTGGTCCACGGCTTTGGAATTCACTGCGAAGTTCTATTCGTTCTGTCAATTCTGTGATGTCATTCAGGTCTAAACTTAAGACTCATCTCTTTCAACTTGCTTACCCAACGTAAACTGAGGTCTAGACTTAAGACTCATCTCTTTCAACTTGCTTACCCAACGTAAACTGAGGTCTAGACTTAAGACTCATCTCTTTCAACTTGCTTACCCAACGTAAACTGAGGTCTAAACTTAAGACTCATCTCTTTCAACTTGCTTACCCAACGTAAACTGAGGTCTAAACTTAAGACTCAACTCTTTCAACTTGCTTACCCAACGTAAACTGGCTTAGGGTTTCTCTGACCTATCAGAATTCGACCCGGCTTCTTCGATGGATTATGACTGTGGGTTGCGATTCTGACTTGAAGTGGCCATCGACTGAAGCCTTAGGCATTATGATAACGACGCTATGAAAGTCTTTAGATTAGAATGTGTCGTTGCATGATCTGGATCATCATCATCATTATCATCATCGTTATCATCATGATCATGATTATCGTCGTTCTTGTAGGACTTCATCATAATTATCATCATCGTCATCGTCATCATCACATATTAATATAACATTAAAGACAGCGTGTTTCTTTTAAGCTCTACCGGCACAGTCGGACTCCGGTCTGTGGAGAAATCCCAGTTCTCCTTTGGCAACACACTTGATCCTTTCATCGGAAGTTCCATCGAGGAATCGCTCACCCGTCGCGCACCTGCTGTTTGTAACCTCAGAACTGTGCGTAACCTTGACAGCGTTCGAGTCCAGCCGTAATTTCCTCAGGTCTGGCCGAACGTCGCAAGAAATAGCTGAAACAGAAGTAATATATTTCCAATGGATATATTGGACTGGTTAGCTACATTGGTTAAAGCGTAAGTGAAGGCGCCTGCGAGCGTGAGAATGCCGGTTCGCGTCCCGGTCGTGGCTTATTTTAGAAATTTTAATATCGTGCTAGCACGATCCGTGCATGGGGACCTTGAATGGCGTGCCGCCCTTTCAAAAGGGCAGCGGTGAAGGATCGCACCCGATTAATTCATTGAAAAATGAGCAGGGTCGAGGCCATACGGTCGCTATAGAAAATCTTGTACATTCACATTTATTGCATATGTGCAGCATGATTCATGTTCGCTCAGAGATTTAGGCCGGATATTGAGTTAATGTTAGGGAGAGATCGATAGAGAACCTGTCTAGGGTAGAAGTTATGGAATTGGCCTAAGGTGACGTCACGTTGTTAAACGTTAGGGCACCAGTCTAGAGGAACAGCTAAGCTTAGTAGTGACTAGAGCACCAGCGTATCAGTGTTTTACAAAGAAATTAAAACAAGAACGATGAAATACAAACGTGAGTTGTAACTTAATAATTTTAATTATTATTATTCTGTTCGATGCGACTTAACATTGATAGATTTTTATTTATATTTTTAGAAAAAAGACAAGTAGACAGAGCAGAATACAGCATAAGTAGATAACCAACTAACATTTAGGACTAGAATATGGGATTGCTTCTACTGTTAAAATTGATCAACTCTTGTGTCTGCGCTTGTGGCAGTTTTCCTTGTCGCCGTCACGTGTTAATTAATGTAAAGATGCATGTTTTTTATAGCTATTATATGACCTCGACCCTGCTCATTTTTCACTGAATTAATCGGGTGAGATCCTTCAACACCGCTGCTCGTTTTAATGGACGTTTGAAGACACAAAAGTTAATCAGTCAACAGCAGAAGCAATCCAAAATTCTAGTCCTCAATGTTAATTAGTTATCTACTTATGCTGTATTATACTTTGCCTAATTGTTGTTTTCTTCTCCAAATATAAATAGAAATATATCAATGTTAAGTCGCATCGAACAGAATAATAATAATTAAAATGATACGCCACGCCAGGCCGAACAAGCCATGTGACACCTAAGACATAGTAGCCTTATTTATACTTTTACTTTGAGAAGCTCTTAAAGAGTGCGCATATACTAACATTCGCAGCGAGTCAAGTTGACTTGCCACGTGAGTCCATGGCCGCAAATGGCTGACCTGACCCTTCCTCCCCCGGGGAATCGAAATCCAGTGTCGCAGCTGTAGACAACGACCATTCCCAGTTCGTCTCTGTACAAGGAATGCTCTGCGTCACTGATCCTTGGAGGCAAGTCACAGGTCAGTGGCACTGATGAAAAGGTAACAAGGTAACCATTCAGATATATTATACTGTACATGCATATATGAATGCCTGTGACATGCAGTTGACTTATATGCATGTTTGTATGTTTGTACGTACGTACGTACGTACGTATGTATGTATGTATGTATGTATGTATGTATGTATGTATGTGTGTATGACTTGCATGTAAGTAATGTACGTATGTGTGTATGTATGTTTGCTGTGTATGCATGTAGATATGCACATATGTATGTATGTACATATGCATGTATGTATGTACATATTGATGTATGTATGCAAGTATGTATGTATATATGGCGTATGTACGTACGTACGTATGTATGTATGTACGTATGTATGTATGTATGTATGTATGTATGTATGCATGTATGTGTGTATGACTTGCATGTAAGTAATGTACGTATGCATGTATGTATGCTGTATATGCATGTACATATGTACATATGTATGTATGTATGCAAGTATGTATGTATATATGGCGTATATACGAACGTATGTATGCATGTATGTAGTTTCAGTGTGTATGTATGTATTTAATATTGTGCTCTCCGTAGTAGGCCTAAATTGTCAACACAATCCAAAATCATAATCCGTTGGAGAAGCCGGGTTCAATTCCGATAGGTTAGAGAAACCAGTAGCTAGGCTAAGGTGGATAAGCAAGTTGAAGCAAGGCGCAAAGCGAGAGAGAGAGGGAGAGAGAGAAAAAGAGAGAGAAAAAGAGAGAGAAAGAGAGAGAGAGAGAGAAAGAGAGAGAGAGCTAGAGAAAGAGAAAGAGACAGAGAGATAGAGAGAAAGAGACAGAGAGAGCTAGAGAGAGAGAGATAAAGAGAGAAAGAGAGAGAGAGAGAGAGAAAGAGAAAAAGAGAGAGAGAGAGAGAGGAAGAGAGAGAAAGAGAGAGAGAGCTAGAGAGAGAGAGAGAAAGAGAGAGAGAGAGCTAGAGAGAGAGAGAGAGAGAGAGAGAGAGAGAGAGAGAGAGAGAGAGAGAGAGAGAGAGAGAGAGAGAGCGTTGCACTTTGTCGCTGATGATGCAATGATTGCATGGCGAATATAGATGTACCTGGGTACGTATCATTACTCCTCCGCCTTGTGATTGAAAGCCACTGGTAACTAAGAGAATCACCGTTTCCGGATGTTGAAGCAACAGCGTTAGCTTCACGAAGGGTAGTTTCACTTGAACATTTCAGAGTCGTGCAGGAGGATCTAACTCCGGTGGTATAAATAGCGTTGACTGTTGATATATTACCATATTCACTGGTTTTGGAGAAACTGGTAAGTATGTTAACGTTGTCGATGCTTGATATTTCGATGGCAATTGTAGTCGAAAAAGTAGTCGTTGAGGCTGTACTTTCGATGGCAATTGTAGTCGAAGGAGTAGTCGGTGCTGTACTATCGTCTGCTACTGTAGTCGCATAAGTAGTCGTTGGAATTGTACTTTCGGTGGAAATTGAAGTAGCAGGAGCAGTCGGTGCTGTACTTTCGGTTGCTATCGTTGTAAATGTAGTCGTTGGAGCTGTACTTTCGGTTGCTATTGTAGTGGCAAAAGTAGTCGTTGGAGCTGTACTTTCGGCGGCTATTGTTGTAAATGTAGTCGTTGGAGCTGTACTTTCGGTTGCTATTGTTGTAAATGTAGTCGTTGGAGCTGTACTTTCGGTTGCTATTGTTGTAAATGTAGTCGTTGGAGCTGTACTTTCGGTTGCTATTGTTGTAAATGTAGTCGTTGGTGCTGTACTTTCGGTTGCTATTGTAGTGGCAAAAGTAGTCGATGGAGCTGTACTTTCGGCTTCTATTGTAGTGGCAAAAGCAGTCGTTGGAGCTGTACTTTCGGCGGCTATTGTCGTAAATGTAGTCGTTGGTGCTGTACTTTCGGTTGCTATTGTAATGGCAAAAGTAGTCGTTGGAGCTGTACTTTCGGCTTCTATTGTAGTGGCAAAAGTAGTCGTTGGAGCTGTACTTTCGGCGGCTATTGTTGTAAATGTAGTCGTTGGAGCTGTACTTTCGGCGGCTATTGTTGTAAATGTAGTCGTTGGTGCTGTACTTTCGGCTTCTGTTGTAGTGGCAAAAGTAGTCGTTGGTGCTGTACTTTCGGCGGCTATTGTTGTAAATGTAGTCGTTGGTGCTGTACTTTCGGCTGCTATTGTAGTGGCAAAAGTAGTCGTTGGAGCTGTACTTTCGGCTTCTATTGTAGTGGCAAAAGTAGTCGTTGGTGCTGTACTTTCGGCGGCTATTGTTGTAAATGTAGTCGTTGGAGCTGTACTTTCGGCTTCTATTGTAGTGGCAAAAGTAGTCGTTGGTGCTGTACTTTTGGTTGCTATTGTTGTAAATGTAGTTGTTGGTGCTGTACTTTCGGCTGCTATTGTAGTCGCAAATGTAGTTGTTGGAGCTGTACTTTCGATAGCAGTTGAAGTAGCAGCAGTAGTCGGTGTTGTATTTTCAGCTGCTATTGTAGTTGCAAAAGTAGTCGTTGGTGCTGTACTTTCGACTGCTATTGTAGTTACAAAAGTAGTTGGTGCTGTACTTTCGGCTTCTATTGTAGTCGCAAATATAGTCGTTGGAGCTGTACTTTCGGTGGCAGGTGTAGCTGTAAAAGTAGTCGTTGGAGCCGTTGTTGTGACTGGAAAATGTATCAAGGCAATGAACTTACTAATGGTTCATAAAAACAAATGTATTTGCTCCATCACAGGCCTGGCTACAGATTTTAATTTATTAGAAGCTCATACAAAACATTAATACAAACCTTGTATGAAAATAGATCATCTTGTACAAGAATACATGCTTTGCGTTTGAGGTCTCAGGAATATCAAATTTGGCTTTCAATTGCAAGCCCTGTTGAAAAATCTAGATGCTTTTCTAATGATATCAGAAAAATATACTGTAGAAGTGAAGAAGGTGACTCAATTTCAAGTCTGAGGGAATGCTTAGAAACCAGAACTCGCTCAATAACATGACAACTGATGATGATGATGATGATGATGATGATGATGATGATGATGGTTAGGAAGACGACAATTATGGTTATGACTATGATAGGGATAATGATTATGAATATGACAATGAAAATTACTATTACAAATATATCTGAAAGTTTCCAAGATAAATCAAATTGATATTACTTCCAAACATAACAACTAGATAAAATAAGAGAGAAATGCAACGATATAATTTTCTACCAAGCAATGCTAGCAATCAAATACCAGGAACATAGCAGCCCGTCATAAGATACTGGTCAACGTTGACCCAGCTGATGTTGTGTATAAGCCGTGCATTGCTATAGTAGTGAACCCAACATTCGACGAGGTTTAGACCGATATCGACGGCAACACATCCTGGCAAGATCTTCATGCAGGCATCCTTGCAGTAATCCGTGGTGTTGTACTCTGCATAGCGTACCGCTCCAAGTGAGAAAGTCAAAGGTCTGGAAATCCAGTCGTTACATTCTACAAGATAATTATTTGCTGAACAGCTAAGATGGTGTAGAATGAGATGAGATGGTGTGAGATGAAATAAGATGAGAATGGATGAGATGAGATAGGACGGGATGGACTGAGATAAGTTGGGTTGAGGTGAGATGACATAAGATGGAACGAGATAGAAAACAATAGGATAGAATGAGATAAGAGGCAAGACAAGACTAGAAAGGTAATATATGACAATACACGTCTAAAATAAGGCAAGGCAGTTTAAGCTACGTTTTTCTATACTGTCGTGTCTTACGTTGCGCATGTAGCGTTAATGGGTGCCTTTATGTATGAATGCAAATACGTACTCGCAAATTTGTATGGCGCCTTTTTTGAACCGCCCAAAGGCGCTGAAGCAGGGCTGTTTATTCTGCAGATCTAAAATAGACCGTATCCTAGATTTGGCATTGTTCGGAATGGTATACGCTGAGACCAGTATAATGCATGCAATCTTTGTATTTTAGCCGAACCCAAACACTATATTGGCGGGAGCTCTAAACATGTTAGCTGCCCGAATATTGTCAAAAACTGCAAATAATCTCAAGCAAACGTTTACACTGGCTCCAAATGTAGATTCTGATAGAGCTTAACTCTTTTATACAAGGAAACTTTAGTAACATGTGGAAAATTGGAATTTTAGGCCTACACACTTTAGGTCCAGCTCTTTTTTATTGTACACATGGCCGTGAAACCATATCACGAGTCAAACAAAAGCTGTCCTGTCTAATCTCACTCTAACAAAACAAAGTTCTAATCTGATGGCGAAACTTTCGTGCAAGAGACATACCCAATTTATTGTACAGTATTGTATTGGCTAGTAGTCCACCGCAAATGAGCGTCGGGTTTCCGGCACAGGGAGATCTACAGCTGTCGCTCCGACCCAGAAGTCCAAACGAGTTGCCGCAGAAACATACGCTTGAGTCCTGCAGCCCCGAGTAAAGATAACCCTACAAAGCATAAACTCGATGTACTATCAATCAATAAATAGAACGCAGTGAGCACAAAGGTATTTTAGTGGCTGACCCCTCCCCTGGAAGGGACTAATTCCAGCCAGAAGGAAGAAGTGAGCATAAAGGTATTTTAATAATTATAGTGTTGTAAAATTTACATAATTATGAAGCAATAAGATGGAGTTGTAACCTCATTAGCACAGGCAGAAACGCAGAGCAGGTGAGTCATGTTGCTGCTGTTGAAGGCCTTGTATGATAAGTCGCGGTTGATTTCCGAATCAGAGAAACAGCCGACTATCACATAATCATCTGAAATTAAATATAAAATGCAAGGCTATCTTATTTAAAATATGTCTATCAAAATATACTTATATTGCGAATATTTTTTGAAATAGATATATATTGAAAAACTAAGTCTAGAAATATATGAGGCAGAGCTACTATTTCTGCCTCCAAAACCTTTGGTTTCATGATCTCAGCCATTTGCAATAAGTTCTAGCAAGACAAGATCGCTATATTTAATCAGATTGGATGAGCTTAGATATTGAAAGATGAGAGCACATTACCTGACTCTTGAACCGCAGAAGCAACGGTCGGTGAAGGCGTTGCAACAATCTGCACAGCTAAAGAAGAAAACATTACCTTATCCATTACACGCGCTTCAGTATATATAAATTCATTGCAAAGTAATAGAAATTTACAATGGTTTTTGGTATTGTATATTAAGGAGACGTGCTATTCGACTTACTCGTTCACTTTTCAGATTTTTTTTACTTTATAACTTCAGCATATTTTAATTAAGTGGTTTTTCCAATTTGCCTTCCATAAATCTATAATCTACAAAGACGACCTTCCGAAAGAGGTCGAGCTTACAGAACGGTTGACACATAAAATGAGAAAGTCATTGAAGCATGGCTAACTAAGAGATCTACAGATATGCGATTACAAATAGGTTAACATCTTGTTTACCGAATAACTTTTATTAATTACAGTAGATAACGTCGCTACAGATATGTGGACGACAGTGTACAGAATTGGATGTCTTCCAACCGTCTCCGGCTGAACCCCAGGAAAAAACGCAGTTCATATGGTTCGGATCTCGATGCAGGCTGTCGAACATTGATAAGGAAAAGTTATTGGCAACATCTCCGAACTGGGTTTCACTGCATGCAGTCCGTGACCTAGGCGTTATCCGAGACGAGGAACTATCAGTGGCGGCAAATGTCAATTCTCTTTGCAGGACCTGCTTCTATGAAGTGAGTCAGATTAGGTATTTAAGGCGAAATCTTTCTAATGATGCAGCCGTCACTCTTGTCCATTCCTTAATCATGACGTCACTGGACTACTGTAATTCAGTCCTTGTAGGCCTGTCTAAGTTCCGTTTCCGCCAACTTCAATCTGTCCTCAATTGCGCCGCCCGGAATGTCGCTAACCTGTCCAGACTCGCACATTTCAACCTACAACTCTCCACTGGCTTCCTGTCGAGATGAGAACTCAGTTTAAAATACTACTGATAGACATGGCCTCGATTGCCGGTTCAGCTCTGGATTATACCAGGGAGCTTCTCATGCCGGTTGCGAGTCAGCCAAGCCGACAAAGGTTGCACGGACAACACGTGGTCAGCTCATTGTCCTGCACTCTCGCACAAAGGCACGGGCGGCCGCACTTTCTCCTCCATGGGACCGTATCTATGGAACAGTTTGCCATTGCCTCTTCAACAGTCCAGGAAACATTCTCTGCCAGCTTTAAGATGCATCTTTTTAGAAACCTCTAGGTGGTCATGCTGTAGCGCTCTTGTGAATTACTTAAAAAGCGCTACGCAAGTTTTCCGATACATGCATACAAATAATCATCGGTTAATATGTTAAGATTGTAAAAATGGCGTGTATTATGTAAGCGATTGATAAAATGTCTTCAGTAGTAGGTAGAAGCCACGAGACACCTGTTTGATTGACGTAGATTTGGACCTCGCCCAGTACTAGAATGCCGCGATAGAAAGGCATCTGAATGGCCAGATATCTGGTCGGCGGAGTTCCACTGACGCAGGAAAAGCCTAATGTCTCTTTTAGAGCCATTGTTCCAATGAAAGTGGCACAGATCGAATAGGTGGTTGGAGATGGAGCAATTGTCGCCGGAGAGACATCTGTGACGGCGATTATGAAGTCTTTACAACCTTGTAATGTAATATAACGACTGTTACAAGTTGTAGATAAGCGGCCGTAGGAGCTCAATTTGTTACAAGTTCAGCAGGTGACCTCAGTCACTTTTGTTACAATACTAATGTCGAATATTCTTACTCTAAACTCTATGCACTGTCCTGAAACCATCATAAGACTATTATGCTACTTAAATTCATAAGCGCTACGGTTATCTCCAATCAGCTATATTCATTTTCATTATTAACTGCATATACATTTTGTCCAATAAACTCTTTACTAAACCAAGCTACGTTGTTCTACATTTTACCACATAATTTACTTACATCTTGTGTTACGGAAGCACATACTGTAAACTCTACCGTCGCATATGTTCACAGGGAGTGCTAGAGTCTCGAGGATTCAAGTACGCTCGTCTTTGAGGCTATATAACTGAGGAATATCGGTGAAAATGAGGGTCTTGAATTGCGAGTTACAAGCTGCACTAAAATCCTCTACGAATCGCAGCTTAGAGTTAGCAGAGTTTATTTGAATATATATACATATATAACGCTTAATTCCTTACAGTTTTAGAGGAATTAATAAATTCACATGACCACCTACTTTTGAGATTACATGTATGTATCAACTGAAGTTCATTTCAAACAAGCCGAGTCACTAGGCCAGCCGTTTCATTAAGTCAGCAGAAAGAAGTTGCCATCTTCATAACAAATTTGCTTTCGATGAATAAGACATTGTTAGGCAACCCTTCTGACTAGAAGCAGCGCTCACAAATAAGCTGGTGCCCTGCGCTTAGCCTTAAAGTAGCGCTTTTGAATTCGCGAGATTACGATTACGATACGTAGTGGGACGAAAACGTCTAATACCAGTGGCGTGAACGTTGGTGATGGCTACTGTTGCAATTTCAAAGTATGCACCAAGGTCGATCGCCCACCAAGGATTCAGGTCATTTAACAATGTTGCACTACAGCTTGTAAGTTCGCAGCTGCTTGGATGAATGAGGCCGTCAACAGCTTTGTTGGATGTCCACGTGTCCAACGTTGATGACTGGTAAGTGGCCAAACCATACAAAGCCTGATCATCCATGATGATTTCTGTAACGCAAAGGTGTGTGTAACTAATCCAGGAAAGCTGTTCCACGGGAACGAAGATTAGGAAGCAAGACGGTATGTGGAATGATTTCATTGGTTTTTGAATACTTTCCCCTTTTGTCTCTGGTATTCTGGGAACAGGACTTGATTCTTCCCATGGCATCTTTGGACAACCCCACTGACTTGACGCAACTCCCGTGACTAAGCTGGTACCATGCGCTTAGCTTTTAAGTAGCGCTTTAGAAATTTGGAGATTACGATTACGATTACTTCAATAGGTTATAGTCGCAACAGACGTTACAGAATGCTTCAGGCGTAGATTGTATGCAGCACAAACACGAAAAAAGATGGTAAGATAAGTAAGATTTGTCGCACTTATAGATAGTGAATGTCTGGGAAAACAGTAATCATAACAAACTCATTAAATTTTTTTTAAATGTCTTGATCGAAGCGTAAAAGTAGTAGTCACATCGGATTATTGTTTCTCACAAAGTAAGTCACCCAATGGGACAATTTTGCTGGACACAGTGGCATTCGAACCCTTGACCAACAGTTTAAAGTGAGACGTAATTGCATTCGGCTGCTATACTACTTTATATCGCATTACTACCACATTTCAACAGAAAATGAGCGCAATAAATGTCCTTCTACTCTATAGACAATGGTGTTGTCAGTTTACCACTTGAAGTGCAGGTTTTGACTCTTCGAAACTGCTTGATTCCACTCCGTTGAACTGCGGACAACTGAAGATTAGAATCGTTGAAGTGAAACCAGCAACCAAGCGTATCAGTGCTAATATCAACGCCGTTACAGTAGACTGAGCCATCGCTATATAAACTGATGCAGGCACTTAGGCAATCATCTTCGCTGCTGTGATTTGCAATAAGCCTTCCCATCGGGGAATAAGTGTCTTGGAACATCTCCCATTTCGTGCATTCTACAAAATTAGAGAAAAGATTAACTGGTTGTCGCTTGGAATGTGGTTTAATCAATTATGAATTAATCTTTTTTCATATGGGACAAAATGGTCCTGTTGTTACGAACGCTAATTGTTTTATTCCTGGGATGACCTTAGCTGAAAAGATGAGTATTGAACGAATAATAATTAATACAGTAGATACCCATTGTTAATGTAAATAGTTTATTGTTGTTGTTGTTATAATAATAATTATTATTAATATTATTATCATTATTATTACATTTATTACGCCAGCAAAGTCAGAAAAATTTGAATTTGAGCCCTTACTCATTGCTTTATAAGCCGAGCGCTCTATCCGAATGGGCTACCGTACCCCACATAGCACATAATCTAAATATTTTAAATATTAAGCAATGGATCATAGAAGTTGCAAAATATATGTTTATTTTTACCACACAGTGGCACATCGCACAGTTCCCAGAGATTCAAGCCATCGATGAAGCACCACACGCCACCGAAGAACGCTTCTGGCCAAGGATTACGGCAATTCCTGCCTGCCAAGTCCGCATCTCCATCTGGAAAAGTGATAGCATCTTTTTGCGACGTGTTAGTCCACTGGTAGCACGGGAAACCTGACTTTGTGCGATTAACCATTCCGATGTATTCAGATCCGGCTCGACTAACCCTGCAGCCTGTCAGCAAAAATGTCATAGTGTAATTTTAGAAACTCTTTTGATTGGCTATATTAAGAAAATAGTATAACTATAACCATAGTGTAATTTTTGGAAATCCTGTTCATCAATTACATAAAGAAAATAGTATAATTTTTATCATGACATAATTTTAGAAACTCTTTTGACAGTTTGACGAAGGGTACATAGATGATCAACACTTTTGATTAGCCACATTAAGAAAATAGTATGATTATGATCATAGTATCATTTTGGAAATTAGTTCGATAACTTATATAAATAAAATAGTACAATTGTAATCATAGTATCATTTTAGAAATTCTTTTGATTGGCTATATTAAGAAAATAGTATAATTATAACTACAGGATAATTTTAGAAAACCCTTCGATTAGTTACTTTAAATAGAATTTGCTTATTTATTGCAGGCCATGGAGTCGAGGAGTGTAATTATGAAACTGAATATTTGTATATTACTTTTAAAATATATGTATAATTATATTTTCCTTTTGTCGTGTTGACTAAGATTATACGTCAAACTACTCATCTGGAGCCGTTAAGTTTTCTGCAGAAAACAAAAGCAAAGAGCGATTCTACTTCTTCTTTTGGCCTACCTCTTCTTGAGGGAACTGGTCGCAGGTCAACGCTAGGCGCCATCAGATTTGAACCTGCATAGACAAAGCCAAAATACTCGATTATATCATACTCGCTAATACTCAAAATACTCGAGTACTGATCTTTGACTAATTGTAACCAAATCCAGTACCTTTATCCAGCATTCAGATATTAATTTTGCACCTCTCGGCTTTAAAATCATCAGTTCCTCTCTAGGTAACTGTCCTTGTGTGCGAGTTTTCACAAAATATTGTCCAACTCAGTTTCTTGTCTATTCCTTACTCTGCTCATCTGTATTAGATTAATAACTTCCCTAATGATTGATGATTTTAGTAGCAGTAGCCTTATCTCTGTAAAATTAAGGCTACTGCGAGGCTGCTGAAAAAGATCGATACGAGCAAGAATTTAACACTTTATAATCAGCCTGTCCTTGAGAGGCCCAGTTTGTTTGGGGACATGACAGCTATTTCCACGTGGAGGGAAGAATGGGTAGCAGTGAATGTGACTAATCAATCCCTATCGCTTAGCCTCCTGTCTGACCTCTTGGCTTTAAAGTGCTTCAACGACTCTACTCTGCACATTTCTGGCGGACCAGGATTGCTGCGCCTACAACCTTATAATACGGTGACTGTAAGACATTATAACGACAATTACAGTTATTCGACAGATGGCAGGGACAGCAAAGAACCTTTCAGTCTGTTCGCTAGAGGGCACAAATGAACAATCTTAATTATATGTTTAGTTTGTCTGTAGATATATGTTGACAATATCAAACCAGGTGGAACTTTATTTATGGTTATTAATAGAAAAGAACTGAACTGATACAATAAATATTATCAGTATTAAATTAGTTATTTACTAAATAATAATAATAATTATTATTATAAATTTATCATGGACAAGCCGCTGATCCTTCGTGCAGTGCAGTGCAGACTTTGGCGTACATAGTTGATGCCTGCCCGCAGTTGATGCCTGCCCGCAAGTACGCTACAATGGCGGACTATTGGCTCTTCATCTTGCCGGTGATGGCGCTTGCAATTGACTGAGCATAAACCGTAAACCCTAGAAGAAGATGATTATTATATCTGACATACCTGAATATTATTACATGCTACGCCGGTAAGCTTTATCTGACGAACCTGAAGATGTTGGCGTGGCGCTGGCTGTCACATCGCACAGTGCGAGAGACAGTTTGGTGAAGGGTACATAGATGATCAAGTACCTTCCAGGCAGCGTATTGTTACAATGCAGCTCAATTTTCGATCCGCTGGTAACATATCCACGATATTCGGCGCAGAGAGAGTAGAGTCCAGGAGAGGGAATCGTTATGTTGGGGTCTACGTTGGTCACTCCGACCACAAAATCATGCAATGCTGTTAAAACAATGAAGGTGATGGCCTCGTTTAATGGTAATAGTTCATTGAGGGACTTAATTATTTATTAATATACTTTTCTACCATCTAGCTGCCATTAAAAATAACGCAGAAGGGGCAAACATTTAACTTAAGTCCTGTAAGTACAGAAGGAATCCTTGGCGGAAGCAGACAATATCTGCGTCGATCCGTTGTATTATATTACACATTATTGCATCGCATTATTCAATATTGCACTATAATGCATTTCTTGCTTGCGAGTGTAAAGTATTGGACAAGGTATTAGTTTAAAATTAGCTTGCAAAAGTTAAGTTTGCAAATTTCTTACAATTAATGTATCTACGATTCCTCGCTCAGCTGAGGTACATATAGCATATTAACAAATGCATTACTTACTTACTTACTTACTTATCTTGATATCTGGACATTGCTCTGAATTGAGCTGCTACAAGTCTCTTACTTGCCTACTTCACATTAAATTACATTACGCCACAGAGCACTGCGTTAAATTACATATTATTATTGCCTCTTGGCTTTATCATAGTTTAAAACTCACCTGAGCCAGGTGTAGTAGTGATATTAACATGAGCCACAGACATAATCTGCCCCATATCGACTGCCCACCAAGGGTTATACTCTTCGGCGGTTCGAGCACACGTGTTAGTGTTTAAGGCTCCGTCAACCGCTAAGCAAGAATTCCAAATGAGCTGGGTAGAACTTTGGCTTGTAGGTTTACCAGCGATCACATCTACACCCGAGTTAGAAGCTAGAATATAATTAGGCAACTTAGGAAGAGTTATGTAGTGCAGCTATAGGGCTTGAAATGTGAGTGGAAATATAATGGAGTTTCGGGGTAGCATTATTAGACCTATAGATAAATATATATGTATACAAATAAATACAATGCATAACAACACATCCGTTACTCATGATCTTCCTTAAAATAATAGAATATATTCTAAATTGTGTTTTCTTCTCGTTCTACAGTATATGATTAATTGTCTTAACTACCCGGATATATTACGGTATATATTTAGACCATAAGATTGTTTTCTTATATTATTTCAACCCTAAACTTGGCCAAATATATCATAATCGTTAGCTTAAGATTCCTACAGCGTCCAACGAAAGCTAAGTTTCAGGAACCAGCTTATTCACAGGCGCTCAGTCAAAACAAAATCGATAGACAAGATCCAAAAGTGTGGCAGGCAGACAGTCCGACGGCTATGGAGAATGGTGGTTGAAGTTGAACCGGAAAGTGAGATAAAGGAAGAGGAAGAATCAGGACAGGATTTATGGAAGAGGAGTGTCTTAACAGATGTATATGACAGAGGAAGTATGAACATTCTCCTTGTAGGCTTTTCAGTTAAATGCGCATGGAACAATGCAATGCAATGTAATTTAATGCAATGTAAAAAATTTATAGTTGTTTTCATTCTATATGTAAAACTTCCTATTGAGCTCTGATTGAACGAACAGTCTTTAATTTCAGATGCCATAACTGCTTAGAGGTAAATGCGAAAGACGATGCCCTCGGAACGATTACTGCCTCCACAACAAGAATTATTTTTATTATTATCACCATTATTATTATTATGATCATTATTATGTTGCATTTATTAACCGCGCAAGATAAGTAATTCTGAATCTGAGGCGCGAAGCAATTGTGAGTGAAGGATTTGCTCAAGGTCTCTACACAGTAACCGTCTACGGGGGGAGGCTCGAACCCATACTATCTGCGCTCTATCCAATCGACTACCATGCCAAGTTGATGCTAGTAGAGAGTAATTCAGCGACATAGTGTATATTGACCTGATTACGGTTTTGGCTTTGGCGCGCCATCGGCTGATTCCTTTTGCATTAGACAGAGGCGCGATAGGAGCTACTAATTATAATTACAGTTACGCTAGTTTGTGCTAAGCTAAGCTTGTACAGTATATTGCAACGGATAATGTTATATTTTAATAAATCTAATATGGAAAGAATGCCAACTCACCGATTACCCCACAACCCGCTATGAGAAAAACAAAAGAAGACCACGATTACGAGGGTAGACAATACAACTAAGACATAAAAACATTCGAATCAAACATGATGAAAGCATTAGAAACGAACGGAGGTCATTTATTCGCAGACATCGCTGCCAAATGGTCGGCGTCACGCATTTATGATGCTGGTGGTGGTGGGGTGATGGTGATGATGATGATGATGATGATGACAACAACGATAAAGATGATGACGACGACATTGATGATGAGGAAACTGAGCCATAATCTGCAAACACTTTCGCTACAGGTTGGATCGATAGATCGTCTGTACACTTTCATTCAAACCAATGCTAGACAAATGCAATACAATACTAAAGCAATACAATACATTCAAATAGGGCTAAACAAATTTTATTGAGAGCAACACTGAGGCACAGTTTCGGCAGTGGTCTGAAATCCGAAGGCTCAAAGCATCGACTGTTAGGACCATGAGCACATCGTCTACAATAGAATTGACTCGATCCTTTCCGTTTTTCATTGTTTTAAAACGCCAATAGCTAGGCATACATGCCATACAAATCGGAGAATTTGAAACAGCATATTATATTGCCGATTGGCAGTTCCTGGACGAACTGCATACTTAACGATTGGGTTATCGAAGGTTCTTGCCGATGCTAGGCTGAAGCTGGTGGGTAGTCCGATGATCTAGATTATGAAATAGCGTATTTAATTTATACTTTTGCTTTTTATATTTTATATTTGTGATTGTTTTAATATTTTAATGATTTCATGAAACCTCGTAGCATTTTATACTTTTGCTTTTTATATTTTATATTTGTGATTGTTTTAATATTTTACTAATTTCATGAAACCTCGTAGCATTTTATACTTTTGCTTTTTATATTTTATATTTGCGATTGTTTTAATATTTTACTAATTTCATCAAACCTCGTAGCATTTTATACTTTTGCTTTTTATATTTTATATTTGTGATTGTTTTAATATTTTACTAATTTCATGAAACCTCGTAGCATTTTATACTTTTGCTTTTTATATTTTATATTTGCGATTGTTTTAATATTTTACTAATTTCATCAAACCTCGTAGCATTTTATACTTTTGCTTTTTATATTTTATATTTGTGATTGTTTTAATATTTTACTAATTTCATGAAACCTCGTAGCATTTGTATTACCGGGGACAGTCAATGAATTGAAGTGGTATTATTGCAAGTCGTATTATTGCCAAGCAAAAAAGACCCTACACATAAATGAATACATATCCAAGCCAGCATACCCACATCCTATAAAGATCCAAGTCCAAACACCACCCAACGTAGCCGTCTGACTGTCTGCCTGCCTGGCTCTTGGATCTTGACTGGGAACAAAACCCTTCTTGTCTGTCGATTTTGTTTTGACTGAGGGCCTGAGAATAAGCTGGTTCCCGCGACTTAGCTTTCGTTGGGCGCTGTAGAACTCTCGAGTTTACGATTACGATTACATGTCAATCCGATATGATTGAGGCGACATGACTGCTGCTGTTGTGCCTCAAGAACAGTGTTCAAGAACAGTGTTGGGTCCCACGGCTTTGGAATTCGCTGCCAAATTCTGTTAGTTCTGTGAGTTCTGCGATGTCATTCAGGTCTAAACTTAAGACTCATCTGTTTCAACTTGCTCACCCATCGTAGCCTAATATTTGATTTCTCTGATCTACAGGAATTCGACCTGATTTCTCCAATGGATTGCGATTTTGATTGCAATTTTCCCTTGAAACGACCATCGATTGATACCTTGAGCATTATGATAACGGCGTTATAGAAGTCATTAGATTAGGATAAATTAGATATTATATTCTTTTAATATGCACATAATATAATGCATTCTTTTTATATGTAAAGAGCATATATTATTTACAAATAATATACACTTATTTATAATTATACACTTATTTATAATTGCTTATCCACCACGGACTGCCTCTCTGTCAGATTGGACTGACCTTCAAGATATTGACCTGATTGCAGTTTGGCTTTGGTGCGCCATCGGTTGAAGCCTTGTGCGTAGACAATTAGACAATGGTGCATTAGTAGTTACTAATTACAATTACAGTTACAATGATCGACCCTTTTCAATGTATTCTTTGCCATATTTGACGCAAGCGTGAAAATATTTGAATGGAAGACCGACCAGAACACGGAAGCTTTGAGAACGAAACTAAAAGGTTTGGTCAACAACGATTAACGATGAGTTGCTTTTTACAATCATGAAGTCTTAATGTGTCGAAACAGGCGTCGATTTCAAAACTAAATAAGCAATGATGAATCTCATGTCTTTTATAAAACTGGATAACTAATGTACTTTTAAGTCTCGCCTATTCAGATATGGAGGTTTCTATGTACCCAGCGCTTTGTTTTTATAGACAGAAAGGGCTGCGTAGGCTTACAGAAAACCCTACACATTCATAAAAATTAAATGCGGTGCAAACCATATGAAATCTAGACATACAAAATACGATGCGTTACAAACCCATATAAAACCTAGATATACAAAATGCGTTTTAACCAACGAAATTCAACAGCAGAGTGAGTTTTGACTGCCCATGCCAAAGTTCATAGCATTTCAAATAACACTTACTTTCACTGACTATCCACGGTTGAGCTAGCAACATGAAAATTGCTTCGGCGTGCCAAGTGAAGCGGAAAGGTAGCATCTTTTTCATCTCAGTTAACCTCTTCTCTATCATTTTCTAGAAATGCACACACTAAAATTGTTCAGAATATATGTAGCATAGATAAAAGTAATAAATAATTGATCATCTCCTCTTTAAGCTAGTTACTTACCGATACACACAGCCTTCAATTGCAGTGAAAAGACGCCAGTGTTCCTCGGAGCTCTCATGCTAATTCTGCAACAGGCGCTACTTAAATTCGATTTTACCCTCGCATGCAGACAAGTACCCGGCCTTTGTAGGCTTTCGAACATTGCCTTTTGCCTGCTTTATAATGATAGAAGTCTTCAGATTAATCGAGAGCGTTAACGACACACTAGTCACTTATTGCGGATGGCTAGAAAGACGCTATATAATTTATCGGTACAACCCTATTCACGAGATATGCATCAAGTCAAATGGATTGTCTAGAGATACCATAGGAAATGCAAGATCGGGCTGCCACGATACCAGAGAGGGTAGAATACATGGCACCCGTTGGAAATGCAAGGTCGAGAGGGAAGGATAGAGAGGAGCTGTTACGGTGAGTTGTATTGAGGTCGACAGAAATGCGAATTACAGGATGAAAGATGTACCTGATGAAGTATCGAATTGAAAAAAAGTTAAGTTGCTGATTTTCCGAAAGCTTAGACTCGGGTTAAAAGAGTGAAACCTTTATGAAGTTGACTTTAAAAGAACGGCCTACCTCTTAATATCATACGCCTACTTCAACTGCATATCCGCTGGCGTTTATACTACCATACTGCTTTGTCGCTGTATTGATTTGTGTCCGTAGCGACTGTTTCTTATATTCAATGCATCTCTTTCACTGCAACCGCCCGTCGCACAAATCGATGTATTGTATATGTCCCGAAGGCCGCGGTTACTGAAAGACGCTCAAATAAGATAGTGTGACAGGGTAGCCGTTTGCTTTTAGCGCCTTTTAACGCCGATAATGTGGATTCGCGTTTTAGATAGATGCTTGAAAGGCGCTATATAAATGCTTGTTATATTACATTACATTACATTCAAGGTTTATCTTAGACGGTTATTTATAGGGCCTTTGAGTTAGTCCTTAACGCACAATCGCTCAGCGCCATCGAACGATGCTTAGTCATTAGGCTATCAATATATATCGAAATTATACATATATATATATATATATAAACCAATCAAAGAGCAAACTGTGGTTTCGGCAAAATGGAACACTCTCTACAGTCACGTCTGCTAGCAGCAGCGAATAATGTGGCTAAAACACTAATATGGACATATATTTTTCTGCCAATACTATAGCTACTTTGGCTCTCAGTCATGAGTCTTGTTTTATTGATTTGTTCATTTATTTACGCAATGCCAATACACATTATTCCCGACGGATCGATGACGCTAAGAAAATATGCGACAAGAACATGCTCAAACCGTCTTAGAGGAGTTCGAACCTGTACTACTAGCTACTAAGGTAAAGCTCACATGCCCGACAGTCCATGACATTTAGAACGTAGGTAAGGCCCTCATGTTCCTAATCTGAGGCCTTTGAACCGGCAGTGGGCGAATCCCATTATGGACATATACATACATACATGCAAGCATACATGCATACAGACATACATACATAAATATATACAAACATACAGACATACAAACATACATACATACACACATACACAAATACATACATACATACATGCATACATATATACACTACACTGGCTTCCCATTCAGCAGCGTATCCAGTTCAAGATCCTAACGCTTATGCGTAATTGTCTCGTTGGCTCTGCTCCATCATATCTTAGGGACTTCTGCATTTCGGTCTCCTTGGTTCCAGGCCGTAGCACTCTCCGGTCGGCCTCCCTTGGACTTTTGACTGTCCCTCGTATGCGCCCTGCTACAGCGCAGTTTAGAATCTTTGCCTATGTTGGACCCAATAGCTGGAATCGCCTTTCCCGTGAGCTCCAGCTAGTATTCCTCAGTTTGTCTCTTCCGCAGTTTCGCAAGCGCCTGAAGTCTGTATTATTTGCCAGTGGTCTCACTGGTTTGGGTCGAGAGCGCTTCTGATGAGTCTATTCTTGAAGTGGCGCTTTATAAATGTCAGATTACAATTACAATACATACATACATACATACATACATACATACATACATACATACACACATACCTAGCCTCAAGGATGATACATCTGTCCTGTATTCAGCATCTATTTGTCAAACTTTACATGTAGATGATACAGTTCAAACTCAATATTCCCCTAAAATGCAGTGCAACCTGAGAGTGTGTACGAGTGATATGGAACGCATAAAATAAAGTAATCGTTAAACTAAACTCGAGATCTCTACAGCGTCCAACCAATAAAAGCTAAGTCGGGGAACCAGCTTATTCACAGGCGCTCAGTCAAAACAAAATCGCTTGGCAGGAAGAGTCAGATTCAGTCCCAAGTCAAGATCGAAGAGTCAGACAGGCAGACAGTAGATGGCTCCGGTAGATGGTGCTTGGAATTGGAGCGACAAGTTACATAAGAGAACAAGAAGAATAAGGATTAGTGGAAAAAGACTGTTTTCAGTTTTGAGATTGCATAGGGCAACGTATTGGTTAGTATGTGGGATGGGTCAGATAATTGTCTTAATTCTGGCGACAGTTTATTCTAGAGAGATGGAGCAGCTAAGGCTATCGAGCGATTTCCAAATTACGACTACCCTAATTAATGTCGCATCCTAAACAGCATTAAAGCATTTAGAAGCCACATAAATTACTAAAGATATCGAAAGTGTAAATGTACACGTTTTTCTATAGCGACCGTATGGCCTTGACCTTGCTTATAGGTAAGCACCGACGTGAAACGGTAAATTGTTGTTCATTCACCCGAATCCCACGAAACCTTTGTGCGATACAACCTTGACGAAAATTGCAAAACATGAAACTACTCTCAGTTTAAGCCGTTTTCTATGTTTCTCTTCTGCCTTTTTGCTTAGCGTCGTTTAAGAACACTTCAGATGAGACAAGTTTTATGCAGATGCTACAAATAATACAAGTTTAAAAGCCAACATTGTAATTACTTAGCAATTTTGCTTCCCTGTAAAAATGAAGAATACGTGAAATTCGTTTTCGAGCCGTACGCTAGTTAATTGCTAAAACATTTTTGTCGATGTTTTACACTTCATTCAAAATTAATAATTTGCAACTTCTAATGCGCTGGTGTCTAATGCACAAGGCATCAATCGATGGCGCCCCAAAGCCAAGCTGCAATCAAGTCAGTATCCAGAAGGTCAGTCCACAAGACTGAGAGGCAGCCTACGGCGGATAAGCAATCTGAGCTTCTTCAATATTCTCTACTCGTCATGGGTGACCGGAGATAGGTTAAGTTTTAAGTTGAGAACGAAATGACAGAAGCGACTGAGCAAAAGATAATACAAACCAGTTACTGTATTAATCTACAGTATATCTTTGATTTCACTCTCTGGAATTTTGACCTGGTACTGAAACTGACTCAGCTCATACGGATTTAATTTGATGAACCGGTGGTGTATATGCCAGTCTCACTGCGGCACAGTGGTTGGTCTATCGGTAACGCGTTTGGTCAATGATCATGCGGTTGCGGGTTCGACTTCGTGTAAGGACCCTAGACAAGCTGTTTGTGCACACCGTGCCTCTGTCACCAAGCAGCATGATTTGGTACCGGGGTAAGCTGAGAAGTAAACGGTAAGTCTTGCGATGCACTGACCCCGTGTCCAGGACATTGGGATTCGTCCATTGCCGGCTCGAGGGCCAAGAAAAGATGAAAGCCTCCCCTACGTCTCACTTGTGGGATATTGGATACCTTACTGACATAGCTTTGTGTGTCGTTGACACATTCTGGAGATTTACTTTACATTACGGCCTCACATCACATTATATTACATATCAAGACTATTATGAGTAAGTAAGTAAGGAAAGCATTTGTAAACATGCCATATGTCCATAGGCTGAGCGAGGTATCATAGGCGTGGTCTACATTCGAACAGTGTTTACCATTTGTAGGCTCATCGTGGCCTATGACTTGCTTTGTGGTCTAAAGGTAGAATTCTCGACTTAAAATGCAAAGATAAGGATTAAACTCAAGCTAATCGTAATAGACTGTTCATAAATGAGTGGTATTTAAATTCGTAGACGTTTCATTTTGTTTGAAATATGTAATCACAATTAAAGAAATAAATTATATTTATAATTGATTAAGTACTGAAGCAATGAAATTACACAGGCTTGCAAAAATTTAATTTTTTTAAGTTATAAAAATGTCCACGAGTTATGGTTATAAACTGCTCAGATATAGAAGTATCACCTCGATTGAATATTAACTGACGATTGTCCAACGCTATAATATGGCGCAATAAAAATGATGTTTTAATAAAACGATTGATTTAGGGGAGATTTTAAAAATAATGTTTCATAATTCATCTGCTTTTTTCTCAGTATAATGCTGTCACCTATTTGTAATCCATGATGTAAACAGGTGACCTTCGTAGCGGAACTTTTGTTCTTTTTAGGTCCGCCCATTGGCACCAATGAATGTAACAGACTGATTGTATTTGTTAATTACTTTTGATGATCAATAAAAATTCTCTCTTCATGTCGCCTTCACTGGAATTGTTTCGTGCCATTTCTAAATCTATCGCATTGTTGGTCTTATTCTTGTTTTCATGTGTTTGAAGAAGGTCATCAGGTGACGTAGGTCGCTTAAAAGTAGACCGAAGACAGTGGAACCAGCAGCCGACAACGCGATGAAACCGAGGTAGGTCGAACCTTGAGCTTCGGTCGTAGGTATTGCAGTAGAGCTCTTTTGCACATCTATGAAAAGATATTGCAGAGAAACTTGTAGAATATATTCATTTCGCTTTAAGTTAAATAATACGCAGTTCATTAGGCTATTCGTAATCGTAAACTCGAAATTTCTTAAGCGCTACTTAAAGCTAAGCGCAGGCACCAGCTTATTTACGAGCGCTGCGTCAAGTCAGTGGGGTTATCCAAACATCCCCTGTCAAGAACCAAGTCCGGTTCCCAGAAGACCAGAGAGAGAAGGGGAAAGGAGCTGTTAGGGTGGGTTGACTTTAAGCTGAAAGTAATGGGAAGGCAGTGAATTACAGACTTAATTATTAAGTCAATCGTAAGCTGTTGAACTGTCAAATTAATCGGTAGACCTAACTTTTAGGCAGTACAATACTTGCAATGTCCCTTACAGCAGTTTAGAAGTGCACACTGAATCCGGGCAACAAAACCGTAGACAGAACCATATACTGACTGGTGGAGGTAAGTTTTCAGTTTAAAACGATAGTTAGTCGCAGTAAGAGCGTCACAAACATGAGGAGGTAGAGAGTTCCAAGTGGTGGAACATATATCTGCTAATTAACGGCGATCAAAATCAGGACGTTTACCGTAAGCAACATGCAACATAACTGCATAACCTAAATGTAACTCAATCCTCTTTAAATAAGCCTAACTATTACACTGTTCAAAATTTTCTTTCTTAGTTGGTCCGTTACATTCAAATCTGTTCTTTACTGCATCGAGCGAGCGTTACAAGCTATGTACAGTAGAACATTGCGCCTTTAAAACTGTGAACACTTATTCAGAAATTTTCCCTTTCAATACTTAGACAGTCGGGTACGATGGGGTTCCAGTTTCCTCTGAGGTCGCAGATTGTTTTCACTGTTGTCGCATTATCCCATCTGAACTGCTGACCTTTGGGACACGTTACGTTAAGAGCCGTAAGAGGTGTAGCATCTGTAGAATTGACGATATGGAATACCAGAGGCGGACAGGTAACAGCTTGAACAGCAAGTGCAAAGGAGAACTCAAAATGTGCAAACTCAACTTCCAGCAATCAAGTATTCCATTTAAAAAATATTTCATATATTGAATATTTCAGCAATAATAAACTATAAAATTTCTGAAGCTTTACTTAAAAGCTAAGTGGAGGGCACTAGCTTAATTACGAGCTCTGCGTCAAGTCAGCGGGGTTGCCATGAGCTGCGGCGGGTTGTGTTTCGGTTGAGTGAAATCAGAAGGTGATAAGTATTCGAATTTAGGCCTATATACGTGAAACATTTTACACCACTGACCTTTCATACTGTGTATAAATTTAAGAAATGCTAGACAAAGGAATTACGTGAACCTCTTAGGTTCATAAGTGAAAAGAAAGACTTGGCATTTAATTGGCGTTATTGTTATGGTCATTATCAACAGTATCGTCATGTTTATTGTAGAAAGGACTGGCAAACATACGGCTGCAGTAATTCTTTGTGTGATTACTCCAGAGTCGATTTTCCTGACATCTGATGGACTGTTCGTACACATCTCTGCTAAACCAGAATCCTGGCAGACACTTGTAACTGACCTTCTGACCAAATGTTGTTTGTCCAACGGTAACTTCAGTGTTCAGTAGCTTAGGTGGGTTGCCGCAGTCAACAGCTAAAGATAACACCCAGATTTTGCTTTAACTCTTGAATGATGTGTCCCATATACACATATATGCATATATATATATATATATTAAAGTTTTAGGCGTTAATTTTCAATAATATTTTGTGTTTCAAACCATGGCAAGCCTAGCACCAACATTTACTGATTAATCGTATTCATAAACTCGAGATTTCTACAGCGCCCAACGAAAGCTAGGTCGCGAAAACCACCGTACTCACATGTGCTCAGTCAAAATAAAATCAATAGCCAAGAAAGCTTCGATTCCAGGCCAAGATCCAAGAGTTAGGAAGGGAGACAGTCAGAAGTTAAGGTGGGTGGTGTTTGTAATTGGATCTGTAGGATTGATAAGGGGAATAGGAATCCTCTCTAGCCAATTGTCTTATTGCCTATTGCAAAACATGAATTGCATCTTCTCTTTTGCTATTGCTTTGTTGATAAATATTGCCTTTCTAAGCAATAACAACAATAAGCATTGCCATCTAGCTACGTCTCCCTTACTTACGTTTGCAAGTAACATTGTCCGCAGACCAAAGCCCAGTTATCGCGCAATTCATGACGAAAGACGACTTGTTGTATATTTCGTAACCCGGATCGCATTCCAGTGATATCACACTTCCATAGACTCGGTCAGTCGAGTTCAGTCTAGCATGGCGATCGCTGCGAGGTGGACAATGTATTGCTGTGAATGTCACAAGTAAAGAGGCATATTTCAACACTCAAAATATTTTGTGCGCGGTGTGCAGCTCACTGAAGGTTACACTAAATTGTTTGCTTAGCTTGACACGCTAACAAAACACAACATTTTACTCTGTGCAGTAAATTTTACAAACTGTCTTAAAACGCACATTAAAACACCGTCTAGATCAGTTAGTCAAGTTTGCATGCTTTTATCAGGTACTTAAAATGCGTAATATTTAGAATCATGATGCATACTTACGTACACACAGGCCTACATACATACATACATACATTCGTAAATACATACATACATAATAATACATGGATATGCTCTTCGCTCCTCCTTCTGCGATGCAACGCAGTCTAGGAACTTGGACCATGGCTCCAGCTGATACCTTGGATGGGAATCAGTTGGAAGAGCTCCGAGTGCGTGCGGGATCCCGCCATTAATGACTTTTCTAGTTTTCCGAGCACGATTTGGTAACTGATGAACTTTCTTGTCTAAATGACATTTAACATCATCTCAGCTAACGTAGTCAGCGCCTCTGATTAGTTTCAGTTGAAACGGCGCTATATAATATAATTTCCTACTACTGTTACAAAATACATCTAAGATGTTTCGAAGTTTTGGAACTACAACCAATAGTCCAACTTACGGATGCAACCTGAAGCAGAGCTGTTCCACTTATTTCCGTCACACTTGATTGCTCTTGTCGCATTAGATAGAAATATGTAACCCAAGGCGCACCTATATTCAACCACTGATCCAGCATAGCTGTTTGTGGAATTCGGAGAGGAAAAAGAAGCTGTAGGTACGGGATCACACCTGTCATCTGACACACATTTAATCCATAATTAGGTCCTCCAAATTATTTAAACATCGCATGTACAGCTTCAGCTTATGGTTTATAGGGCTTAAGGATAACAAGTAAACTTCATTTAAATTCGTTTATTGAATACATTTTAACAACGCCTTCGTAAACAAACCACTATACATTAGCACAGATGTTATCACGAGGTTTGTCGCCATATCTGCTTCAATGTGTTCGTATCAACACTGCCTTCTAACATAATATCAAATCACTGCAACATCACAGGATGCAATGAAACAAAGTGTACTGTTGCAAAGTGTAATGTAATTTTCTTTTGTGTGATTGCTTCTTGTTAAACTGCGATTTCTGCGATAAGAGACTATGTCAAACGATGTAGTATATTGCACAATGATGCTTAGTGATCTAAAATGATATAATGTGATTGAATGAATGAATGACACAATTTAAAGTAATGTAATTTTTCCAACTTTTAAGTGGCCTCTTTTGGAGCCAATTTTCGAATCTGCTAATGGCTAATGCCTATTTTAATGGAGGCAATACTCACAATCGCAGCTGAAGGCCTTCTGAAGCCAGTACCCATTGACAGTACATGAAGTGCTAGTCTTGGTTTGACCATCGTCGAACTTGCGTCCATCGAGACAGACGTAGGAGATGACAGTTCCATATGGAAAGAAACCATTTGCATTTCTGGCTTCTAAACCGGATTGAGTCGTGTACCGAATGCCTGGTGGGTCCGAACAGTAGACAGCTTCATACGTAAACATCACAAATGAATAAACAAACTTCAACACAATGTAAATATGCTTATTCAACATGTCAAACAGTTTGAAATGACCGAAGCATCCACACAAAAGCCATTTTCAAGCGTCAAAAGCACAAAATTACTGCATAGGAATAAAGTTATGCAGCAGTAGATAGTGTACTTGAGACAACTGTGTTTTCACATATCAAGTACTTTTGTAATATAAAGTTGGAAAAGCTGGAGAGAACTTGTGCGAACACCTGAGTAATATTTAATATTCACATTTAATATTCGTATTTAATATTCATATTTAATATTCATGTTTAATATTCATATTTAATATTCACATTTGAAATTCACATTTAATATTCATATTTAATATTCATACTTAAAAGAAAAGGTAATGGCAAGATGCGTTCATTTACCTTCGCATGCTTCTGGAAGTGTATCGTTCCAACGGACGTCTTCGGTGCACTGAAGAAACTTGGTTAGGTTCTTGTCGGAAAACATGAATCCCTTCAGACAGGAAGCGATGACAACTGTGCCAAAGATTGTCTTGTTGGTACTTAGGCGGAACGTAGGGGACTGATGGAGTTTCTCGCAGTAGATCGCTGCAAAATGTAGCGTCATCATCGGAATTATAACTGTCGTCGTCATCATTATAGTCACTACTGCTATAATTAGCATGGCCGTGATTATGACCACTACTGTCATCACATCTATTGGCCCTTCTCTTTATCGACATCATATGATCACCATAACTTTAGTCGATATTATTTTAGTCGATAAAGGCAATTATGATTATCATGATAATGATAGTAATGATGATAATCATAATCATCAATATCATCAGTATCACATTTACAATCACTATAATCGTCATCATAATCTAATTTAATCTAGTGACTTCTATAGCGCCGTAATAAAAAACACACAAGACACCAACAGCTGGTCGCTTCACGTGAAACCGTAGTAAAACAGAAATCCGTTGGTCAAACTCCGACGGGTCAGGGACACCATTATATCCATCATCATAATCACCATCATCATCATCATCATCGTCGTCGTCGTCGTCATCGTCGTCATCATCATCATCCTCCTCATCATCATCATCGTAGTTGTTGCAATCCATTATCTTTTAAAACTGCAGTCCCACTTCAGTTATTAGCCCGATTCATTCGAAGTCCAACGCCTTTTCGAAAGATGTACCATGGCATCGATGAGTTATTTCCCAGCCGCCGCTGTCGTTGCAGGCAACCGTGGTCCTACGAGTTCCATCTGAGAATCGATAGCCAGCGAGACAGGTTATCTTCAGAGTTCTTGAGCTTTGGTTCAGTCTTATCAAGGCGTTTTCAAGTTGAGGAGGCACATGACATCGCAACCCTACAAGAAGTCAGGCCGTTACGTAAATAGATCGATGTCAAATACATGTTCAGATGCATGCATCCACACATACAATTACATATGCACTTATATGTATATGCATACATACACACATACAAACTTACACACATACAAACTTACACTTGCATGCATACATACATACATACAAGCATACATACGCACATACATACATACATACATCCATACGTACACACATACATACATTCACATATGCTTACATAAATACATACATGCATACTGGCCTGCAGATATTTTGACTGACTATGCGCAAATTCTGGTTTAACTGACCACGGTATTGTCAGTTTATCGGGGGGGGTGCTGTGAAGGGGATAAGAGAAATGTAGCCCCAGTTTATTTTATGAGAGAGGTGAAGGTTCAGGACTAGATTACACTTAAGACAATTATCTAAGATAATATCAGAAGAGGTACAGAATTTACCATAACAGTTAAGACATTTAGCTGAGTTAACCAGAAGAGTTACAGAATTTAACTTTATAGTAAAGATAATTATCTAAGATGGTGTAGTTTACCAGCACAGTCAGATTCTGGTATGTGAGGAAATCCCTTTTCTCCCATGACAACACACTTGATTCTTTCATCTGAAGTTCCATCACTGAATCGTTCACTGGACGAGCAACTACTAATTGTCACTTGAGAACTGTAAACAACTTGCACAGGGTTCCAGTCCAGTCGGACTTTCTTCAGGTCTTTCTGCAGATCGCAAAGAATTGCTACGAAATAAATGTATTGGAATTTACTGTTAAATCCAGTATGAGGAACTCGGCTTAATATAAGCAACCAGTCATCGCATGCGAGCATGCCGAAAGTAATAGGCTTAATATAAGCAACCAATCATCGCATGCGAGCATGCCGAAAGTAATAGGCTTAATATAAGCAACCAATCATCGCATGCGAGCATGCCGAAAGTAATATATGTTTCACTGTTCCTTAACGCCACAAATTGGCTAAATTGTGCATAATATGTTACACGTAATTCTAACTAATTAATATTAGACATAAGATTTCAATCGGATGCACTTGACATGAATATTTTACCAGGAGTAGATGTTGTCAAATAGCTTACATTAAAATACGCTAATCGCAATCTTGTCCAAGGCTGTGGTTGACATGTTGAATAGAGTCAGCGTTTTACAGGACTCGTTGTAAAAGTTGTTGTTACATCGTATTACATTAATTCTGTCATCCTGTTACCTGTACTTTAAATGAGGATTCTTTAATAGGAGCAATTTTAAACGCTAAAATGTGCTATGATTCTACAAATGTGCTGATGCAATATACTATATGCATACAAACATACATGATACATGCACACAAACAATATATTACATACATACTAACAACATATTACATTACATGTATACAAACATACATATTACGTACATACTAATACTAGCAACATACTACAGACATACAAACATACATATTACAAACATACAAATGTACATAAGCCTGGATACATGATGCTTGAGAGATTAAATGAAGGCGCTACAAAAATATATATGTAGTCGTTGGATTGTCCTGGTCATGTGGCGCCTCAGTCGAATGATCATTCGACCTCGGGTTTACACTTTTGAAAGGAAGCTCCGATAAAGAAATGTATACAAGTGCGTTATTGTTACCTATGCCTTTTTCATACTTATTGATACTTTTAATTTTAATGTATCAAGCATGTACTGACGTAAGCAATCAGGTAAGTTGGATTGCCATTTGGCTCCATCACCACAGTGAGCTGATCTTGCTTTTCCTCCCCCTGGGAAGAGAAATCCCAGGGCACAGCTGTAGATAGCTACCATTCCGTATTTGTCTCTGTACAGGAAAATGTCTGCGTTGCGGATGACTGGAGGCGGAGAGTCACAAGGTACTGGCACTGGCAACAGAACGTAACAAGTCGAGCGGAACATCCGACAGCTTTGTCGTTAGAAAAACTTTTGACACATGTGACACAATATTATCAGACTTTTTTCTTTTGATTCGTTTTTTCATTCATTCATTCATTCTTCCATTTATTCTTTCGTTCGTTCGTTCGTTTGTTGTTGTTTTTGTTCATTTATTCAGTCAATCATTCAGTCATTCAGATCATTCATATTTTGATCATTTATTTACTTACTTTTTTATTGTTTATTTCTTTTTTGCTACTTTTGTCTGTATGTTTGTTGATTTTTTGACGCGTTACTCGTTTTTTAGACGAACTGAGTGCATGTATTGTAACGTAACGTCATTTTAAAAACTAGTCGACGTGCCCTGCTGATGTAATGGTGGTGGAGTTAATGCAACTTACCTGAAAAAGTTTCATTATTCGTCCACTGTCTGTGTTCAAGCCACATATCATGCACGGTAACATTGCTAATTGGTCTTTCAGGGGCAGTAGTAGTTTCAGAAACGATATTTCCACTCGTGCTATTGAGCTTTGTGCTAATGGAAACAACTTCTGTCGTATGAGATGCAGCCGTGGTTGGGCCGCCAACATAGTCGCCAGCTTTGGAGATACTGGTAAATAAGTTGTAGTATGTGGAGTTCGCGGAATCAGTAGCGTCAATCATAGAAGAGTTAGTGCCGATAGTAGGAAATGAAGTGGTTGAGTTGCTCGTGACTACTGTCGTTCTGGTATTGTTTGTTGAATAAGCTTCTTCACTGCTGAGGAAGATGACATCGCTTTCTTCGGATAGCGTGAGAGTTTCGGTGAGTAGAACTGTTGCTACTGCTTGACCGATTGAGCTTTTAGGATGGTTACTAACTAAACCTGTTCCAAGAGTAGTAAAAGTGGACGTATAAGTGTTCTGTGAAGTGACTTCACCTTCACCGGAAAATACAGCAGTTTCAATACTGGGAATGGATGTGAGGTAGACGACACTGGTTTCTTCAGAAAAAGTGAGAGTTTCAGTTGGTACAGCTGTTGTCTCTGAGATGATAACAGAGTTACTAACTAAACCTGTTCCAAGAGTAGTAAAAGTGGACGTATAAGTGTTCTGTGAAGTGACTTCACTTTTGCTTGACGGTATAGCAGTTTCAGTGCTGGGTAAGGTGGTAATTGCTGTACTGGTAGAAGAGAATAATTGACCATTGAGTGAATGTGAACCAATAGTTGACGTTGCAGTACTCTTGAAACTTGTTTCCGTCCCTTTGGTAGCAGTTGTGGTAGTCACAGTACTTGTAGGGCCCTTGGTGGTAACTGGTAAAATGCAGCACAACAACAAATGATGTGATCATCATAATCATCATCATCATCATCATCATCATCATCATCATCATCATCATCATCATCATCATCATCATCATCATGGTGTTGAGTGGAATGATGATAATCACCATGACGATAAGGATTACGACGACGACTAAGATGATGATCATAATATATGCTTATATTTATATAGTTAAAGGAGTCATTGATATATCAAAGTTGTGATTTTCAAAATATGTTATTTAAAGTAAATCTAGAAAATCCCTGACATTTGGGACTATCGGTCTGAACCCTGTATTTCATCATCAACCAGCCATCTGGAAAAGTCTACCTGTTGGCATTAATCACAACAACATTTCTCCTGACATATACATCAGACGTCTGAAGACACATGTGTACCGACCTGCATTTGTTGACAGACCAATTTGATCCACCTCGTTCGATTCCTTGCTCGGTTGATGGACATATGGCGCGTTAACAACTATGTTTCTTCTTTACTTACTAACTTATCTACCTACTTATCTTCCTACCTACTTACTTATTTATCTACTTACCTACTCACCTACCTATCTACCTACCCACCTACATACCTATTACTTGCTTACTTACTTATCTACCTACCTACTTATCTACCTACCTACTTATCTACCTACCTACTTACGTATTTTTACTTAGCGTCTGTGCTTAAAAAGAGCCGCAGTTGCATACTGGGAGCGTAGCAGCTTGTCATAAGATACTGGTCAACGTTGACCCAACTGATGTTGTGTACGAGTCGGGTGTTGTTGAAGTAGTGAACCCAGCATTCGACGAGACTTCGACCGACGTCGATGGCAACACAACCGGTGAAGTTCTTCATACAGGCGTTCTTGCAACTGTCGACTGTGTTATACTGCGGGTAGCGGATCGCCCCAAGTGAAAACGTTAAAGGTCTCGTGATCCATTTCGAGCAAACTGTAAGATAATATAAGATGAGACGAGATGAAATGAAGTTAAATTAAATTAAATTAAATTAAATGAGATGAGATTAGATTAGATGAGATAAAATAGATAAGATAAGATGAGATGAGATGAGATTAGATGCGATTAGATTAGATGAGATGAGATGAGATAAGAAATAAGATATGATATGATAAGATGATGTAAGAAATAAGATAAAATATGATAAGATGAGATAAGATATATCAGCATCAATTATATAAGCTTCTAATTATGTATATAGTAGGCATAACTGATGGACAAAATTCTCAGTATAAAGATAATTGCGGATATACGAAGCAAATAACTTATTCTTGTTATTAAAATGCAGCAAACCACTTTACGATCAACTCTATGAATGTGCAAGTCAGTAGAAGCATACGAACCCAGTTTATTGTAAATTATTGTATTAGCTAAATGGCCACCGCAAACGAGGGTCGAATCTCCAGCACACGGCGAATTGCATGCTTTGCTGTGGCCAATCAGACCGAATGAGTTTCCGCAGAAGCAAGTGCGTGAGTCCTGAAGCCCCGAGTAGAGATAACTCTGAAAAATATAAATGAAAATATAAATCTCATCATCATCATCATCAGTTTTTGATTGATCAGATTTTTTACCTCTACATTCGCTATCAGATAATGGATACGGTGAGGTGACGTATGCTACGCTAAATCAAGTTAAAGAAATGTAGGGTAAGGTTAGGTAAGATAATATAATGTAAGGTAAGGCGAAGTATGACGGGTAAGATAATGCAATGTAATGTAACATCTATATAGCGCCTTTCAAGCATCTTTCAAAAGCGCTGAAAGGTAATGGTACTAATTCAAGGTAAGGTGAAGTATGATGCGGTAAGATAGGGTAAGGTAAGGTGAGATGAGATAAGGTTAACCAAGATTAGGCATGGCGAAGTAAGGTGAGGTAAAGTGGGGTAAGGCAAGGTAAGTTAAGGTGAGCTACTGTGAGGTAAGTTAAGATGCGGTATTTTAAGGCAAGTACTAAGTTAAGGTAACGAAAGGCAAGGCAAGGCTTGGCTCCATAAGGTCGGGTCTCGCGAGGCATGGATCGGAAATCAAGTTTCAATTTTGTTTGAGGCACAGGTATTCGGTGCCCCGACAGACGATATCGTCGAAATAACAATGAGCTAGTATGTATGCATAGCACAATAATGCATTTAAAACATTACCCCAACAGCAGCGTCAGAGTACCTGCCATAGACAGGCCATTCTGAGCTTTGCGCGAATTACAGCAACTCTTAACTTCATCACCTGTCTATTTTGTAAAATGTAAGCGTTTGTCTTACATCTTCGCCTACGTTGGTCCCACTTGCTGGATTCGTCTCCCTCGAGAATTGCGACTTCAGCTCCTTTCTCTCCCCCTCTCAGTGTTCCGCAGGCGCCTGAAGACTGTACTGTTTAAGAGTGATTTTAATTTTTCGGGTCGGAAGCACCTCTGTTGAGTTTATCCTCTAAGAGGCGCTTTATAAATCTCAATTTACAAATTACAGAATTACAAAATGACAAAACACTGTTTACTTGCTTACTTTACTTGTACTAATAATTTTTGCTTTCCGGAGACCGAAATGCAAAGAAATAGCAATAATAACCTTATTAGCACAGGCAGAAACGCAAACCAGGTGGGTCATATCGCTGCTGTTAAAGGCAAGAATTGATAAGTCACGGTTGAGTTCTGAGTCAGCAAAGCATCCAACTATCACATAGGCATCTGAAATTTTAAAAAGTATGACTATAGATTTGTCGAATCAAGATTCGAAGAAAAGAGAAACAAAGACACAACGAAAAAGACCAGAAATAGATTAAATATAAAAGCAACGAAAATTTGTCAAATGACCAAACTCCGCCACTGCCTTTAGTGCCAGTCCCAAGCCTGGATAAAGGAGAAGGGCGACGTCAACGGCCGAACTTCACCGGTTGTGTCGTGTTGATGCCATAAGATGTCGTTAAACTTTGGAGACTACTACTGTCAAACAACGGAAAAGACTGAAGATCATTTTATTCACACCCGTCGCCTCCATATGATATGGTAGACCTCAAAACTGATGATGATGATGATGATGACGACGACGACGGCGATGATGATGATGATGACGATGATGATGACGATAATGATGACGATGATGAGATTTATATTTACAGAATTGTAATGCAACGTGAACATATGGAAATGTATTCCAACTTTCAATCAGATAAATTATATGCTTGGAAGCATTGAATCTAAACTCGTTGCTGAATGTCAGGATCTCTGATGCAAAAACGGTAACTTCTTTAGCGCCAGGCAACTGCAGCAAACGAGCAATTACCTTACCTTACCATAGCATACTTTATCACAGGTAACGTACAGTTATTATACAAAAGAATCAATTACTAATACATTACTCGTCACACGTTGGATTAAAATTGTTTTACTTGAATAAAGTACCTGAAACTTGAGACACTGGCGATACGGGTGGTGAGGATGTCGAAGGCAGATGTACAGCTAAATAAGAGAACCGTAACTTCAATAATTAATCACACAAAGTGACTGATGAATTATTTCATTCGTCAGCTAAGAAAGGTTACAGGTCATTAGAAGTAAATGTAAAACACTTGTTTGCACGTCCCTAAGTAAATTTCTGATAATCGTGGTTCCGAGTTCGAAGGTTCATTCGCCCGATTTGGAAATACTACTACAGATATCAAACGACGGGACATCTTTTAAAATCTTATATGTAAATAGCGAAGACATAGATGACTAAAACTAAAGAAACTAAGCAGTTGCAAATCGAACCCTCAATCGTTGGATACAGACCAAGCGCGCTACCGGATAGATTACCAAACTAGCAAATGTTGTTCAACGAGTTTTCTATTAATTTAGCATAAAGTTGATACATATAATATATATATATATATATATACTATACTATATATATATATATACTAACTGGCACAGTGGTTACAGTGATGGACTGTTATTCGGAAGGTAGGGATGCAAATTCTCGCCAGAGCAGAAATTTGTTGCGACATTTCGTCTACATTGGTACCTACTAACCAACTCGGCTATAATGAAATCACTGACCGGTAGCCTATTGGAAAGAGTGCTCGGCTTGTAACGCGGAGAGTACGGGTTCGAGTCGCCCCTGATACGGTTACTGAGTAGGGATCTTGAGCAAGTCCTTCACTCACAATTGCGCTGCGCCATCGGTTGATGCTAAGTCATTAGATAGTGGTGCCTAATAAATGCAGATATAATAATGACTGCACAGTGTCAGTGGGATGATCGTGTGGCCAGGGAGAGTGCTGGTTACATGCCCCCCTCATACGCTGAGGCTAAAAAATGAAGCCGCTAATTGTACATCATGGCTTCTCAGGACTAGCTTAAGGACTGCTCTTCTTCTTCCTCCTCCTCTTCCTTATCCTCCTCCTCTTCTTCTTATTCTTCTTCTCCTCCTCCTCCTCCTACTTCTTTTTCTTCTTCTTCCTCCTCCTCTTCTTCTTCCTATTCTCCTCCTCCTCCTTCTTCTTCTTCTTCCTCCTCTTCTTCCTCCTCCTCTTCCTTCTCCTCCTCCTCTTCTTCTTCTTGTTCTCCTCCTACTCCTCTTACTTCTTCTTCCTCCTCCTCCTCTTCCTCCTCCTCCTACTTCTTCTTCTTCCTCCTCCTCTTCCTTCTCCTCCTCCTCTTCTTCTTCTTATTCTTCCTCCTCCTCTTCTTCTTCTTATTCTCCTCCTCCTACTTCTTCTTCTTCCTCCTCCTCTTCCTTCTCCTCCTCCTCTTCTTCTTCTTCCTCCTCCTCTTCCTTCTCCTCCTCCTCTTCTTCTTTTTCTTCTTCCTCCTCCTCTTCTTCTTCTTATTCTCCTCCTCCTCCTTCTTCTTCTTCTTCTTCCTCCTCCTCTTCCTTCTCCTCCTCCTCTTCTTCTTCTTATTCTTCCTCCTCCTCTTCTTCTTCTTATTCTCCTCCTCCTCCTACTTCTTCTTCTTCTTCCTCCTCTTCTTCCTCCTCCTCCTCCTCTTCTTCTTCTTCTTCTTCATCATATATTTTGGTGGCACATTGCTAGCACGCTTGTCTCTACCTCTATATTGGGGGTCAGTATCCTGTTCCATTATGCGCCAAAAATATACTGTTAAGCCACGTATACTATTGGAAAGTTTCTTTTATTAATTTGCTGAATAAATGTCGTTGTGTTACATCTGAATAATCCTTCAACCGAAGAACCATGATAATAAGATAAGATATGATAAGATGAGATAAGATATATCAGCATCAGTTAAATAAGCTTCTAATTATGCAGTAGGCCGAACTGATGGACAAAATTCTCGTATAAAGATTATTGCGGACATATGAACAAGTAACCTATTCGTGTAATTATTATCAAATATATATGAAATGCAGCATATTATCAATTATAAATAAAAGACCCGTGATAATAATTGTCGAATTGTGAAGTAATACAGTTTAACAAACCCTCGATTACTTTACCATTTCGGACGAAGACACAATCGCAACGCACCTGTTTGATTGACGTAGATTTGAACCTCAGCCATCGTCAAGGTGCCCAAGTAGAATGGAATCTGAACGACTAGGTATCTACTAGACGGAGTGTCGACGTGACAGGAAAAACTCAATGTTTGTTTGATGCCCATTGTTCCTATGAAAGAGGAACAGATGGAGTAGGTGGTCGGAGAAGGTGGAGTGATGTCTGGAGACAAATCCGTGACGGCAATTATGACGTTTTTAACCTCGTTACCTTCAACAGAAACGCAATTGTAATTGTAATTGTAATTGTAATCTGACATTTATAAGCGCCACTTCAAGAAAAGACTCATCAGAAGCGCTTCCGACCCGAACCAGTGAGACCACTGGCAAATAATACAGACTTCAGGCGCTTGCGAAACTGCGGAAGAGACAAACTGAGGAATACTAGCCGGAGCTCACGGGAAAGGCGATTCCAGCTATTGGGTCCAACATAGGCAAAGCTTCTAGACTGCGCTGCAGTATTATGGATTTTAATTTTACATAATGCTACGAAATATATTATAATGGAGTGTAATGTGATTACGACAATTTATGTAACATCTTAAGTAGCGAGCTAATTCTTAGGTGTTTTACAGTGTTATTTGTCAGTGCAAGTGTTAAGAATGTGCAAAGCGTTAGACAACAGATGCAGTTTTGAATTTTTTTGCTTTGATTTGTCAGTCATTTAATTGTGTTTGATTGATTCCGAATCGTGTATGTGTTATCAAGGTGATATAAAGTATTGTGAATTTATTTGGAGTATATCGATTTCATATGATAACAAGTAATCGAATGTGATGTGATATCATGTAACATGATACAATGTAACGAAACATCGGTCTGTTAGATCGTATTCACATTTAGGTTAATGATGCATATTATAGGCAACACGTGAAAATTGATTGATGTCATTACTATTTGACTAACTGAAATATAATCGGAAATAATAAAAATTTACAATATACTTTTCCAATTTGAATCAGCATCATTATGTTTTTACAATTATTGAATCAAAATCATATCGTAAAATTCATTTTCCCGAAAGAATAATAATTTTCATGATGTTGTCATGCCAGCCATAAATTTGCATATATGTTAGTAGGGAAATCTTGCACATATGTAAGTAAGGAACTCTTGAAGAGAACTGAGATGGGAATGCTGAGATGGATACTTCAGGTGTTATTGAAAGGCAGGAAAAGGAACGAATATATGAGGCAGATGATTGGAGTAGCTTGAATAAAAAGACAAACTACGGATGACTAGACTGAGGTTGTATGGTCGTGTGGAGCGTGCAGATGAAGAAAGCTACATCAAAAGAATTATGAAGGCTGAAACTTATGGACATCGCAGTCGTGGAAGACAGAAGAAGATATGGAGGGACATGATCCATCAGGATCTCAGACTACTCATATTAAAGAAGAAGGACACTGGAAACAGAAGCAAGTGGAGAGAAAGGACACGTGTAGCTGACCCCTCCACAGGAGGGATTAATTCCAGCTAGAGTGAGAGAGAAGTATGGAACTTTTGTTTACAGAATATTCAGAATATTCATTTCTGAAGTTCTTGTACTTTTAATGCTGACGTCATAAAATAGCAAACGAACTAGTAAATCGTGAGGTTTAATTACAGAAAAATATTACAGATAAACTTGTCTAAATTAAAGAATAAATACCAGCTAGGTACACGCTTGTGATAGCTACTGTCGCAATTTCATAGCTTGCACCAAGATCGATCGCCCACCAAGGGTTCAGGTTGTCATACGTTGCACTGCAGCTTACGAGGTCATACATCGAAGAACTGCAGCTGCTTGGAAGAATGAGACCGTCGGCTGACTTGTTGGCTGTGTAAACGCCCTTCGTAGATGACTGATAAGTTGCCAAACCATACAGGGCCTGATCATCGATAACGATTTCTGTAATGCAACATTACGTTTACCCTCGGCGAAGTTCTAACAGAAAGTAGCTGAAGGAACAAGATGTAATGTAATGTAATGTAACGAGCATTTATACAGCGCCTTTCAAGCATCTCTCAAAAGTGCTGGTCGCACGGCTATCCAAACGACCTAAACAAATGCCCTTAAGATGGACAGAAAATGATTTTTGAGTTAAAATAAGAAGTAAGATGGCGAACTCTGGTTTATTGTAATCATAATTTTAATTGCAATTGGAATCACAAATGTTTTATAGTCCCTTTTCAAGAGGAACTTCTAAGAGGTATGGTGAGTTAAGTTAGCTAAGGTAAGGTAAGGAAAGGTAAGGCTTGTTGTGCAGTTCCGATAATTACGGTCACCAAGGTGCGTCTTGACAGGACAAACTCCAGGACTCTTGTTATGGATACAACAAGTGGTGAAAGCCAGCAGCAGTCTAAGAGCGCAGACAAAACATGCGCTATATAAATATTCAGATACATAATCGTAATCGTAATCAAAAATTCGTAAAGCGCCACTTCAAGGTATACTCATCAGAGCTACCGGCCCGACGACCCAGAACCACTAAGGAGCAAGTAGGTCTTCAAGCGCTTGCGAAAGAGGGGAAGAAAGTGTGAGAAGTTCATGCCGCAGGTCATCGGGCAGGCAGTTCCAAGATCTAGGGCCAGCCACAGCGTTGAGTCGTGGCTGTTTGAACCGCAAGCAAGTCACCCTGATCTACCGAACGGAGATGTCTACGGCGGGAGACACAGGAGGTATGAACACAAAGCTCCCTGAGGTAGAGTGGGGCGCATCCAGTGAAACATACATACATACAAAATATGGGATTGGGAGGAATCTACAGTTTTTGAGATGCATTTGTAATCTAGCCTTATATCTTTGACACTTGCACGAAACTGCTACAAGTAATGGTGACAAGGATTAGTCTTACTTCAATTGATTAAATGAGTGGAATCGCGAAATGCCATAAAGAATCTAGAATGTCGGATTGCGAATATGTTTGGTTTTCAACTATGAGTCCAGGTTTTTGATTTTGGGATGATGCGTCAAATGAAATATATAAGGTTAATATCAAAGTACGCGACTGGCAAAAGGAAAGGTTTTCCGTGTATTGTCTTACCTTAACTTGCCTTATTTTACATTGCCTCCCTTACCTTGCTAGTATCACTAAATTATTATGACAACTAACCACATTTCTTTAACAAACGGGGCTTATCACAGTATGAGTAATTCTAAATTGATTGGGAGTGAGTATATCAGAAGAAATTGGGAGTGACATGTATATCTGACAAGGTACATGAAGCCAGGTTGAGATGGTATGGTCATGTGATGAGGAGAGAGGAGGAAAACTGCATTAAAAGAATTATGACAGCAGAGGTTTACGGATGCCGCAATCGTGGACGACAAAATGGGGAGACATGATTCAGCAAGACCTAAACTCCTCAGATTGAAGAAAGAAGATACCGAAAACAGAAACAAAAAAGGATTCGTGTGGCTGACCCCTCTCCTAGGAGGGGTTAATTCCAGCCAGAAAGAAGAAGAAGAAGAAGAAGTAATTTAAAATTGATAGTACACGCAGTGAATGTCGATTTGTTTGGGGATGAGGCCAGCAAACTTTACAAAGTTTCTTTACCATTTGCAGTGCAGTTCTCGACTCTGCGGTATTGCTTCACGCCGTTCCATTTCACTGCGGTCACCTGAAGGTCAGAATCATTGAAGTGGAACCAACAACCAAGCGTATCGGTGCTAATATCAACACCGCTGCAGTAGACTGAGCCATCGCTGTATAAACTGATACAGGCATTCAGACAATCACTGACGTTGCTGTGATTGGCAAAATATCTTCCCATTGGGGAATACGTGTCTGCCACCGTTTCCCATTTCGTGCATGCTGAAAATTAAGACACATTCTGCACTCAAACGGTGCTTTAAATGACTTTTAATAAACATTGCTTAGCAATATATTTCCGGATAAGTGTGAATTAGCAAAGTATCCATATCCGATACGTGAGACGTACGGGAGGCGCTCATTTCCTTTTCTTGACCCTTGAGCCGGCAATGGACGAATCCCAAGGTCCCGGACATGGGGCCAGTGCATCGCAGGACTTGCCGTTTACTTCCCAGCTAACGCCGGTACCAAATTATACTGCTTAATGACAGAGTCATGGTGTGCGCAAACAACTTGCCCAGGGTCGTCACACGGAGTCGAATCCACAACCGCATGATTACTGTCACATTGATTATTGTCACACTCACAGCATAAGTTGCATGAATATGCAAAACTGAAAGTAGCCGTTCTTACCGCAGAGTGGAACTGAACAAAGTTCCCAGTTAGACAAAGCGCTCGTGTGGCACCAGACTCCACCGAAAACTGCTCCTGGCATTGGATTGCGGCAGTTCGCGCCTGCCCGGTCAGCACGACCCTCTGGAAACGTGGTTAGAGACTGCGAAGGTGTATCTAACCAAGGATGGCATGGCATGCCGGACCTGGTGCGATCGACCGTTCCTGCGAATTCCGCTCCAGCTCGAGTAGCCCTGCATCCTGTAAACACAGATGCCTTTAAAACGATTACATTCTGTAATTATGTGGCCCCACTCTCTCGACAGTCTTGACATGTGGCGCCTCATTAAAACTTGCGATCTAATAAATTTTACATAATGGGCCCAACAATCGAACCCAGGTCACAGAGATGAAAAGCCGACACATTAACTGCCAGCCACCGTGCCATACCGAACACTTCAGCAACAGATCCTTGTAAAATGAAGTGTGAAGATTGAGACAAGTCACTGAATATGAAGACTAACATAAAACTGGTTGATAATTAACAGCAGAATTAAGAATAAGAACAACAGAAAGAACAACATAAAAGAATAACAGAAAGAACAATGAGAACAAAAGAAAAGAACGATAGAAAGAACAGAATTAAGTTCATTGAAGTTCCTCCATATCAAAAAATATCTGCCAGTACAAGTACAAATCACCTCAAGATTTTATATGTTGACCATGTCACCAATGAGGAGATCAGAGCATGGACAGCAAGTGTACCAGTTTCTTCCATCTTCATAGAACACAGGCTCCGATTCTTTGGCCATGTTGCGCAACCTCCACCGGATGCGGACCATAGAAAAGCTCTACGGGAAGAAATGAATAACCCCCCAAAGAACTGAAAAGACCACGTGACAGACCAAGAACTACATGGACTAGAGTAGTGGAAAAGGATCTCGAATGCTGTGGTTTTGGGCTCATTACTGCGTGGAATAAGACCCACGACAGGAAGGCGTGGTGTTGCATCATCGATAAGGCTACCCTCACCTAGAGTGTGCCCCTCTCCCGAGAAGAAGATTCTCTACTAATTAATTGACGATGCTGATCAGTTTATGGGCATATGTAGTACGGCTTTGCTCTAGAGTTGTATCTTTTTGACACCTTCACATTTTCTCTGGTCCACGCATAATATTCAGAAATTGCATCTATGAGATATCAATATCTATATTGGTATATTTTAATAATATTAAATTACCGCGGTAATTAATTGGTGTATTTCAATTAATTAAATCAAATTGTATTGCATAACATTTATTTAGGTTGACTTCCATATTTTTGCCACCTAGCTTATCTTGAATAGACAGTTCTTTTCATTTTGGCATCACCTGGATCTGCCATCTGAAATGTTCTACCTCCTCGTGCTTTCGCTGTCCCATATATTGCACTTTAAGCCTAAATCTTCCATCTGTCATTCAAAATGTTCCCTGTGCAGTGAGCACATTTGGACTACTGCGAGGGTACATTATCGACTTTCAGTTGTATTTATATTATACTTCATCTTATACTTAGCCAAAAAAGAGAATCCTATTCCCATACCTCTTCTTGAAGTAAGAGGACGCTTATCAACGTTAGGTGCCGTTGGATTCGAACCTGTAGCCAAAGATAAAACAATGAATGACGAAAGTCAGAAGTAGAAAAGTTGATAAGTTTATCAATCGATTGCGCTAATTTTAAAACAAAACAGATTGTTTCGCGCACAATACAACACAATATACAGGTGACTCCTGTTAGCTCATAATTGACATTGATATATTGATATGTAGGTGGTAGACCTGCATTTTTGAATAAATATAAGTTACTATATTTGACATTTCTGCCACACCTGTCTATCAACTAAAACATCCAGGTATTAGTTAATATACTATAAGGTTATTATACCTGCTATACCAAGAGTCTTTATCTGACATACCTGGAGGTGCCGGTGTGCCGTCGGCTGTCACTTCGCACAATGCAAGTGAGAGTTTGAAGAAGGGTATAAAGATGATTAAGTATCTTCCAGGCAGCGTGTTGTTACATAAAAGTTTGACTGATGCTCCGTTGGCAAGAGATCCACGATATTCGGCGCAGAGAGAGTAGAGTCCAGGAGAGGGAATCGTTACGTTTGGGTTTATATTGGTCACTCCGACAACAAAATCGCGCAATCCTGAAAATAATTAAGTTGAACGCCCTGCTTTATGGCTAGCAGCTTGTTAAGTTGTTTTAATGTATGCAAATGACGATGAATTTGTGAACATTCTTATTTGTCTAGTTTTATTCAGTTAAAGCACTTATAACTCTCGCAATGTTAAATGAATACTAGTCCGATCAATTTCTAATGAATTCATAGTTCCCATTTCAAATTTTGATTGATAAGTAAGACTATGGCTACTGTCTTTTATAAAGTAATGTCATATTTAAATCATGTAATGCCTCTTCTACTCACAGTCCCTCTCACCTTGCCCCGTAGAAGTACTTAATTACTTTTTACTACAGAAAAATTTAGTAATTTATTAATACCACCTTGTGGGAGGAAGACTACTCTTCATATAACCAACTATGACAAATCTGCGACTAGATTGTCCCATTCTTTTTTGGAAGTCATGGAGTTCATAGAGCCACACCCTACTGTAGCTCTAACGAGATCGTTCCAAGTATCCACAACTCTGTTGGCAAAGCATATTTCTCATTTTAAGTCTAAATTGCTTCTTGTGGAGCCTCAGCTGCTGACCTCTATTCCGTCTATGGTCAACCGAGAAAAACTTATATCTGGGTCATAACGATCAATGCCTTTGGAAATTTTAAAGGTTTCTACAACGTCACTCCTCATCATTTATGTATGTCTTCTTTTGATTTTCAATTCCTTGAGCAATTTATTATTATTTCTGCATTTATTAAGCGCCACTATATAGTGACTAAGCATCAGTCGATGGCGCCGAGCCATTGTGTGTAAAGAAATTGCTCCAGGTTCCTTCACAGTAACCGCCTCGGGAGAGACTCGAACCCGTATTCTCCGCGTTACGAGCCGAGCACTCTAACCAATCGGCATCATCACCGTGCCCCAAAAATTTGTTGAAGCCGTTGACGAAGTTTGCCCAATTGCATTTGATGCTCACTTGTATCACTCATCAACTCTTTGTCTCCTCTTTCCAAAACTACTCACCCTGATTAAGCGCAGTAGTAATGTTGACATGGTCCACAGACATATTCTGTCCCATATCAACAGCCCACCAAGGACTGTATTCAGCGTTTGTGCGAGCATAAGAACTCGTGTCGAAGATTCCATCAACCGCAAAGCTCGACCTCCAAGATTGCAAAGTAGAACTTTGGCTTGTAGGCTTGCCAGCGATCACGTTTACATTTGCGTCAGCTGCAAGAAGTTGAGTGAGTGACAGAGAGGTTGAAAAAGATTATCATAACATGGTGTTAAATGTTCTTCATTAAAACGCATTTAAAAGAATCTGGCGATTGAGTCACAGAATTAACATAGTGGGTTATACAGGGAGTATTCTTCCCCACACAAAGTGGTATTAATAAATGACTGCATTTTTTAGCAGTAAAAAGTAATGATATAAGGAATAGATAGACAGATTGGATATAAAATGGAGCGCTGTAGCCGATTGTTACTGCTGTTAAACTTTAAGTCGTAAACGGGGATCTTTAAATGGTGTGGTGCCCATTCAAACGGGCAGACGTGGTGAATGATCTCATTCGATTAATTCATTTTAAAATGAGCAAGTTCGAGGCCAAACGGTCGCTGTAGAAAACATGTACATCTACATTCAAGTCTGGAACAGATAAATATGAACAGAAAACACAGCCATAACTAGGTTTCTTGAAATGAGTTCGAGTAATACGAGTGAGTGGTTGGAACAATACGGTTTTGAGGCAATGTTTGGTACCCAGGACAAGGATGGGACGGGATACGTTCGTACCGGTCCAACGTGTGGATATACGACGAGACAAACCGTACAGCAATCATTTTGCGAGTCGTGTATGGCAAATTAAATCCACGTCTTAGTCCTTTTTACCAGGCAGAGCATACCTCATTCACCTCACGAACCTGCATATTCCCGAGCAATGAGCCATGCAAATTGCTACAATTATTATTAATTATAAACGCCTATTGCGCCGGTGTCTAATGCACAAGGCATCAACCGATGGCGCACCAATTTCAAGTCGCAGTCAGATCAACATTCAGAAGAGTAGTCCACTAAGACAGCTACAGTATGTTGCTTTTAACATTACAACTCAAACTTAGACAGTATTTTTGCCTGGCCAACGAAAAGTCTCTTCCTAAAACTAATACAACTCGCATCGCTCTGAGTCTCGTGCAATATGCTCCATGATTGGCCATTCAGAAAGTTTCAATTGGCCGGCCACAGATTTTGAACAGTTATTCTCTACTATGTCGTCTATGGACAAAACATAATACTTTTCTTGTCTTTTTTCGTTGAAACTCATTCAAACCTCGGCTGAAAAATTCTTTAGAAATAAATTACTTTCAAGATTGTCTGATTCATTCGTATAGCACCAACGGAGATTGAACACAAACGAGTTTCTCCGTTGGTATCGCATTGATCGAAACAACAGCTATAGTTACATACAGGCTTCATTCATTCGCTATGAAAGGGGAAATCTAGATTTCGTATGGCTTGTTCTCACGCTCTGTAGAACAACTGGGTAAATCAAGCCTCCGACAACAATTTACAGTTGCTTGCTGTGTGCACGATCGTTGAGATCCGGGTGTTGAAACAACCTGAAGACCTTCACCGTTCACGGGTGACTGATTCAATGGCGACCTCCTGATATTTCTATTAACGGAGGGTGGGGGTATCCATGAATCGATGTTTACGGCGTTGCTAGGGTTTGACAAATGCTAAATGCCAGCAAGAAGGTCAAGGTCAGAGGACAAGAGCATGTGGAGAATGACAGAATTGTTGAAGGTCTTTTTGGAGATCATTCATACATACAAACTCACTATGGATACAATAGTAATATACTAGCTTCTACAGTATCTGCACGCTATGTCAGCAAAAACGTTCTTTCTGGGTAAACTACCTTGTTGCTTCCCATTGTACTCCCCAATGCACTGGCCCGGTAATATGGAATTCTCTTCCAGACGATGCAAGAAATATAATGACTATTAGTCAACTGAAAACTAGATTAAAGAAATACTTGCTTAGTCTTTATTAGCGTGTTCACGTGTAATTAATTATTATAAATATCTTTTTTGGATTGTATTGAAAATAATAACTTGATTTATACCGCCTTTTTGTAAACAACCTCTTTTGATCTCATATTATTCGCCAGACAGCGACAACGTTTGCCACCACACATATAAGGCCGCACTACGGAAGAGTATAAGGCTACTGTTATATGGATAGTACACACTAAAAATCTCATCTGATATGCCACAGCCAAACAAAAACAAGTTAAATAACAATGTCATAAAAATACAAAAACAAAAAATACAGTAAGTAAGAAAGCCCATAGGGCACATGTAGTAATTTTTATTTATCTAGTGCGCACTGGATAGTATCTTGATATATTTAATGCGCACTAGATAGGTAAAAATAATCGCATGTCCCCTATGGGATTCCTTCAATATTTTAGAATAGCATTATGCAGGAATGGATGGTACTTGGAGTAACACCTACTTTTACAAACTAGCCACGGTTGAGCTAATATGAAGGACACTGCAGCAGCGTGCCATGCGAATTGGGAGGTTGGCATCTTTGCGATTTATCACTCTCCAGACCAACCCTGAAACAATTATAAACATATACAGTATTAAATCGTGTTACAATTGTAATTTGAGATTTATAAAGCGCCTCTTAGGGGATAAACTCAACAGAGGTGCTTCCGACCCGAACAAGTAAAATCACTGTTGAACAGTACAGTCTTCAGGCGCCTGCGGAACACTGAGAGGGGGAGAGAAAGGAGCTCAAGTCGCAATTCTCGAGGGAGACGAATCCAGCAAGTGGGACCAACGTAGGCAAAGCTTCTGGACTGGGCCTCAGCGGTACGCATGCGAGGGACAAACAGGAGATCTTGAGTGGCCGAGCGAAGGGTGCTACGGCCCGGCAACGAGGAGATCAAAGGGCAGAAGTAAATGAGGTAAAGGGGAGCAGAGCCAAGAACACAACTGCGCGTGAGGGAAAGGATCTTAAAGTGGACACGCTGCTGGACGGGAAGCCAGTGAAAAGTGTCACGAATATATGATGAGACGCATGTGTTGGATCTAATCTGATTAATATCCGATCTTATCTTAATAATCTGATCATATTCGATCCAGTTAAACCTAATCTGATTAAATCCGATCGAATTTGATCTCATCCGATCTGGTCTGTGTAGGTGCCCTTGAAAAAAACTTGAGAGGGCAAAGGACGAATCCCCAGGTCCTCGACATCGCAGGACTTGCCGCTAACTTCTCAGTTTACTCTCGTACCAAATTTCACTGCTCAACGGTATAGGAACGCTTGCGCATACCACTTGACCAGGGTTGTTTCACGGTGTCCTCTAAGCAGTCGCGAACCCAGAACCGTTGGATTACAGGCCCAAGATAATTTAATTAGGTTTCTCAAAATGCTTATAATGGCAATAATGATTTTATAATTAGTTAACATTGCGCCTCTGCTTAATATCTCTTGTAGCAAATTTCTGAATACAGTTACAATTTAAAAAACGTTAATATGTATTGGTCATTATTACTATTATTTCTGCATTTGTTAAGCGCAACTATCTAGTCACTAAGCATCAACTGATGGCGCTGAGCAATTGTGAGTAAAGGACTTGCTCAAGGTACCTAGATAGCAACCGTCTCAGAGGAGACTGGAACCCGTACTCTCCGCGTTACAAGCCGAGCGTTCTATCCAATCGGCTACCGTGCCCCAAAAGGAGGCACTCGTTGACCAATGATTGCCACTGAAGCTAATCGCTATTCAACTGGGTCTTACTCAAGAATGTCGCCTCGTTAACTGCTTATTTTACGAATAGGTCTATGGCTATTATGCACCGATTCACTTCAATCTAATAAGTTTAGTATCTCATAACCCGCAAGTGAGTCGTAGGGGAGGCTCTCATTTCCTTTTATTTCTGCCCTTAAGCGGGCAATGGACGAATCCCAAGGTCCGCGCATCGCAGCTCCCACCTTTTACTTCCCACCTTACTCCGGTACCAACTTATGTTGTCAACTCTTGGTGACAGAGGCACGGTGTGCGCAAACAACTTGCCCAGGGTCGTTACACAGAGTCGAACCCGCAACCACATGATCATTGCCCAAACGCGTTACCGATATACCACCGTCCTGCCCAATCGGATAAGAGCTGGTTTTAAATAGAGATCTTACATTTCCATGCGGCTCTCCCTCATGTTCGACAGACTATTAATTTCAAATTTCGCTTATAACATTCCACTCACAAACCATAATTATTGCAAGCACATACAATCACTATTAAAGCAGTGAAACTTGATGATTTCGACTTACCAAGTAATATCATTTGCCTACCGTAACTATGAACAGTATCTCATAACTCCTGAATTAGTATTTGTTTTCGTCCCCAGCTTGACTCTTGTCCATAGCAACTGCACTCATGTTCACGTTTATTGTCACAGTCTATGAAATTAATCGATATATTGGAACTGTTCCTGTGTCTGCAGTTCATATATATATATATATATATTTCATATGTGTATATAACTTGTGCGCGATAATCTGTCTAGTGGTTAGTGTGATGGACTGTCCGTCGGGAAGTCGGGGGTTTAAATCCCCTCCAAGAAAAAGTTGTCCAGAGATTTCAGGTTCATTTGCGCCCCTAGCTTGCTCAGATAAATTGAGTACAATGACTGTACACTGTCGATGGGAGGATCAGGCGGCGAGGGAGAGGGCTGACTATTCGCCCTCATATGCCGAGGCTAAGAAAAATGCGTTTGTTAGTATTTTATATTCCTGGCTGCCTCTATGGCTAGTTTAAAGGGACTGCTTTTATTGTCGTTGTTGTTATTTTTCTTGTTGTTGTTGTTGTTGTTCTTCTTCTTCCATATAACCATAGTTTATATAATCTAATCTAATCTAATCTAATCTAATTACTTCTATAGGGCCATTATCATAATACTCAAGGCATCAGTTGATGGTCGCTTCAAGTGAAAGCAAAATCATAATCCATTGGAGAAGCCGAGTGGAATTCCAGCAGGTCAGAGAAACCAGCAGGGAGGCTACGGTGGGAAAGCAAGTTGAAACAAACAAGTCCTAAATTTAGACCTGAATGACATCACAGAATTGACAGAACGAATGAACTATTATATAGATGTATGTAACTTACATTTAGTCTGCCAAGAAGATAGGCATAGGCCTATAAAATAGGCAATTTTTTTCTGAATGTTTAGTAGGGGAATGAGACCCATAAGACAGTAATAATAGACCTACCAATCTCAATAGCAATGTCTACCAATATCAGAGAATGTCTTTAACGTTCTCGTCCATATAACAGACGTGTGAGAAAAGTCCAGATGCAGGTACAGCAAAGGGATGGTTGTTAGCTCGGTATGAAGGCAAAACGATTTCACGATGAGGTTAATTTGACGTCTAGCTGAATGAGGATTGCGTGGCGTACGTCAATGTAGGAGCTAAAACTTTTTGGGCTTCCAGGCCATGCACTTGGCCGGGTGCGTGGATCTATTCAAAAGACCGAAAAGTGTTCATGCTTACAAAGCAATCCGAACTCCACAGTCACTCAAACTGATTCCAAGTTGGGTGTAATTAGAAGCGGTGTATATATTTAGAAGCCAAGTGATATTACAATATGAGAGATATGGATAGATCAAGGAATAGTATAACTGAATTAATACTGAAGCTACTTCCGTCACAACACAGATGCATGAATCCCAATTTCAATGTATCGTGTACCTAATTTTTTGTATCTCGTATCTAAATTCCACATCTAATCCAACTGTATCTGACATCTAATCCCATTGGATAAAATATCTTATGCCATCGTTTCTTACATCTAATCTCATTATCTCAACATAGAGTTGGCGAGTGTCTGATTATAATCAGCTATTATATACAGTTCTAACGCAGTGTTTATCTGGGGCTGGATGCGGTTGAATCTGGTAGGTGTACTCGAGCTTAACAAAATGCAAAAGTCGGAGTAAATATTGATGCCCTGTTTAATCTAAAATAGCAAATTGGGTACAAAATGACATTAAGAATCACTATCACATGAAAAACAGCAGTAGAAAACATTTTAAAACTATTCAAGACTCGAGTGGCAGAATGTGAATTAACAAATACTCGACACAATACATCTCATGTAGTGGAACCTAATCAAAGGAAATACTCGGTTTGAAGCACTCTTGCCGACGAGTGCCAATCAGTTGGTTCCATTTCAGCTAAGTAAGTCGATATAGAGAAAACGAAGACGAAGAAAATGCGCAGGTTGAATACCCATAAAATCACAGTTTCATGGTAAACCTGAGCAAACCAATGCTGAAAATTGTCTTATTTAAACGATTGAGTGAGTGACTATAGCGCTTCCCTATAGTCAGAGGTTTGAAACACATGACATAACATTCGTCACGCAGGTTGAAGATTGAAACTAGAAAAATTTCAACTTTCACTATGTACCGCTATAAACTATAGCTATAAACTATATACAAACTCCGCCACTGCCTCTTGTTTGGTAATGCCAGTCCCAAGCTTGGATAAAGGAGGAGGGTGACGTCAACGGCCTTTGATGCCATAATATGTCGTCAAACATTGACACTACTATGTACCCCTGCTTTTTTTGTTATAATGTGTATGAAATAAACAAATGACTGAGTGAGTAACACTAACACTTGCCCATAGTCATCCAGAAATATCACCAGTGAAGGGCCCCGCACACACGTAGATAGCTTAGTATATGGAACTCTCACACTATGCCTTCAAACCCCCTTTGTCCCAAAACCACACTATGTTGCTCAAAGCCTTTACCTTTAGTTGTAAAAACTCTACTGTATTGCTAGAAGCCATATTATTGATCATACTCTGTTGTTCAGAACCCATAACTAATACAATGTGTTTTTCTTTCTGGCAGAGGAACGTCTAGGGACAGATTGTTGTTCTCCACTGATACTGGCAGAGAGACGTTCAAGGGCGGTCATCAGATTGTTTCGATCTACGAAGAGAACGAAACACACCGCAATCGCTACGAAGACCATTGCTAAGTATCCGAGGTACGACGCTCCATCAGCCTCTCTTGGGGGTATTCGGATTAGTTGTGATTCCGATGAACCTATACATAAGTCAGAAACAGTATATTCAGAGAGCTTATAAAATATAAAAATAATAATAATTATAATAATAACATCAACAACAACAAAATAATAGCAACATTAATAACAGCAAAAATAGCAACAACAATACGTGTGAATCGTTTACTTACTGATGAACCTTTTGTTGTTAATGAGCTTAAACATCAATAAAGCTTGCATACAGAGCTACTTGAATTAGTTTACCTGAAAGGAGCGCTAAACAAATGTATGATTACAGTAACAATTACACTTCATTGTACTGGAATAAGTCTTAGAAATGGAAAATAATAGTCATACTTTCAATGCACCGAGGTACGGCTGGAATCCAGTATCCATGGATGTTGCAAACTGTCTCCATTGATGTTGCATGACTTAAGTTAAGTCTTTGTCCGTTGGGGCAGGTGACATTTAGAGCCGTAGATGGATTCACATCCGTGCAGTTGACAGCATGAGACAGCAGAGGTGGACACGATACAGCTAGACAGCAATTTATAAAGAAACTCAGTATCTATATCCAAAACTTATTACAATAAAGAAGTGAATGCATTGAGCGACACTTTTTAATTAGGCCTTTTGGCTGATAATTGAATCATGCATCAAATGAACGCAGACAACCATTATCGCTGGGCTAACATTGGGTCCGTAGCTGAACAACAGTTGTTACAAATGTCACAGTATTGACCAGCTATGGGTGAAATCTACATAGCCGTCAGGGAAACCAACAAGTGCAAAAGCCTTTATTTCTCTATGGATTCATATACAAATATTAACAGATACATTTTATAACGACCTTGCAACAACCTGAGCAAGTTGTTTCTGTCCCCAAGCAGTGTAAATTGGTACCGGCGCAAGCTGGAAAGTAAAGGCAAGTCATGCATTACACTGACCTCGCTTCCAGGACCATGGGACTCGTCCGTTACCAGTTGAAGGGTCTAGACGTATGAAACAAGCACTTCCTCAACGTTCCACTAAGGTACATTCGATCTTTTCGTACAATTCAGATTTCTTACAATACAGATTCGCATTGTTTGACCAACAACAACAACAACAACAATAATAATAATAATAATAATAATAATAATAATTTTATAGGCTAGTTACAAAACTTGCTTACGAATGCACTGTTTCTCTGTCCGACTATTCCAGAGTCGATTCGCCTGACAAGTGATGTGAAGTTTGAAAATATATCTTCTAAACCAGAATCCCACGAGACATTTATAGGTAACTGTCTGACCAAACGTTGTTTTTCTTATTAGGACTTCTGCGTTGAGCAGCGATGGTGGCTTCCCACAGTTAACCGCTGAAATTAATTAATTAACAGTAATATTAAAATATATTGTAATCAAATGAACAGCATATACACATTTATAATACATGCACAAATACCAACATACATGCATGAATACATTCATCTATGTACATGTATTAAAGGCAGTAAAACGGCTGTAAACGTAAATGTAAATGCAGTTGTACACGTCATTCAATAGCGACCGTATGACCTCAACCCCGTTCATTTTCAATTCATAAATTGCGCGAGATCCTTCACTAACGCTGTCCGTTTGAATGGTCGCCACGCCATTTAAGTCCTCGTATACGGACCGTGCTATCCCGAGATTAATGACCAATGTCATATACGTCATGACTGGTGAGACTTACGCATGCACGTCCTATTCTTGGCTAGTGACCACTGTCCACTTGTCGTGCAGGTGACGGTGAGGTTAGACTGACCCAAAATTTCGTAGCCCGGTTCACACTTGATATTCGCTGTGCTTCCATGGATGTTGTCGTCAGCCCTAACGTCAGCATTAAGGTCGTATAGCGGAGGGCAGCGGACCACTGAAAATGCCACATAGTTAAAAGGTAGAGATATTTTCAAAGCGCCATAGTAAACATCTCGATACATAAATGAATAAATACATAAACAAATACATAAATAAAAAAATATATACATAAAGAAATGCATAAATACAAAAAATTAATAATTATATAAATAAGTATTTGCATAAAATTACTAAATGCATACATAAATACATACATAAATAAATAAATACATAAGTAAATACGCAAATAAATAAATACACAAATGACTAAATGCATACATAAATAAATACATACATACATAAATAAATACATACATAAATAAATACAAACATAAATACATACATACATAAATACATACATACATAAATAAATACATACATAAATAAATAAATACACACATTAATACATACATTCATACATACACACATATATACATACCTACAATGGCATAATCAATTAATTTCTATTACACATTAAGAAAGCATTCCAAAGGAGAAAACTTAACTTTCATTCCTAATGTTAAGACCATAAATGTACTGTATATGCATACTTACATACATGCACGAAACATTTTCTTACATTAGCCCACACTGCGTTAAAATCCATCGAAATGCGCACCGTTACACTATTTGCAATTCTTTAACATAGTGTAACACCGGGAAAGTCCTCAGGTTACCTGTGCAGTGCGGAACGGTTCCGATCCAATTCTGTCCATCACAGGAGATCATTTCCGTTGTCTGACTGGGAAATTGATAACCCACGCTGCACTTATACCAGGCCACAGATCCAATCCTGGCCAGTGTGGAATTAGGAGTGGCGAAGGCAACTGTTGGAATCGGATCACATCTGTTGTCTGAAACAAAATGGAAAACGTTTCACAGTTGTTGTTTCTTCGATATCGTAATCGTCATCGTAATCTCGAGATTTCTACAGCGCCCAACGAAAGCTAAGTCGCAGGTACCAGCTTATTCACAAGCGCTCAGTCAAAACAAAATAGATAGGCAAAAGGGTTCGGTTTCCGGTCAAAGAATCTTAGGAATAGGAAGTCAGTTTAAAATGCCAGTCTTCAACACTAGAAGCGGGTAGGTAGAGTAATAGACTCACGCTAAAGTTGCGTGTATGATAATTTTAGCGTCATGAGAAGATTTCCTATAAGCATTTAAAGTGATTTTTAAGTTTTAATTTTAAGTTATAAAACTTACAGCCTCCTGGTAGGCTAATTGAGATGAGGGGCGATAGCCTACAAATATTCCGGATTCGACTGTCATATGTTACCGAGAACAGCATAGGATCTAGGATCTGGACATTAGTTGCAAAATACGGGGCGCGATGTAGCGATGTAAAATGATACAGTAAGCAGTAACTTAATGCATAAAGTTGTATTGGGGACAAACTGGGAATTTTCCAAATTGATTACCGTCGTGGAGTAATGGAGACAATGGTGGTAGTGCTTACAATCGCAGCTGAAGACCTTTTGAGACCAGTACCCATTGCCAGTACACAAGACGCTGGTCTTGATTTGACCATCGTCGAACTTGCGTCCATCGAGACAGACGTAGGAGATGACAGTTCCATATGGAAAGAAACCATTTGCATTTCTGGCTTCTAAACCGTACTGAATCGAGTACTGAATGTCCGGTGGGTCCGCACAATAGACAGCTTCAAACGTAAACATGACGCCAAAATGAACAGAATAAAATTACGTATTCAATGATAATGCAGTTTGAAACGACCGGTGCATCCGCATAAAAGCCATCTTCAAAAGTTAATATCACAAAGCAATTACGCAAAAGTGAAAGTAAAGCAAATATTCTTATTTAACATGTCAAATCACTTTGGTTTTGATAAGCAGTAACAACAATAGTGCTAGTAGCAGCAACAGCAATTGCACTAGCAAAAGCAGCAGACAAGAACATGTATTGCATTAGAGTTGTATTGACATGTATTGCATATGAGTGTTCTCATCCCTATTGCAGAAAGGCCTTAGTACGCTTTCCGTAAACCTAATTCAATCAAACTTTGTTTCGGTAATTCTCTAGGCCGTTCTTAACGCAGAAATTTCTTACAGGAGGGGGTTATTTTCCAATAAAAGCATTATTTCAGTGCTACGGCACTTCAGCTGCGCAAAATAATTGAATAATGATTCGGCGGTCTTGGGGTTAATGACCCAAAATGTCACTCAATGACTATAATCAGCCATAAGCAATGCCACGCAATTAGCCAGATTACATACTCATACATTCATCTATCGTGTCACATATCAACGATGCATCAGCCTGTGACACTTTCGGCTGTTATTTCACATACCTTGACAGTCATCAGTAAGAGTGTCATTCCATTGTACATCGGCTGTACACTTCAACGTCTTCTGCAAACTCCTGTCCGGAAACATAAATCCATCCAGACAGGTCGCAACGACCACCGTATCGTAATTAGTGGAGTCTGTACTCAATGTGTACTTCGACTTGTTAGGCAGTTTTTCGCAATATATGACTGAAAAAGAAAAGACTTATTTACACTATAATCTTCTTCTTTAACAAACGCACAAACGCAAAAACGCACGCACACACATCCATTCACTATTAAAACATGTACATCCATTCGAACACATTAAAGGAAACGTACCAATATAAACACCTTGACAGTGGTGGGTCCATCACTTTGGAAAAGTCTTCCACTTACTATTTGAGCCCAAGCACTCAAGCAGCTGTGGACTATTGACTATCAGTGCCTTAAAACTTGTTTATTTTCTTGTGGCTTTCATGCCGGGAGCACCCATGAGTAGTCTCTCATGCTGGGAGCACCCATGAGTAGTTTCACATGCCGGGAGCACCCATGAGTTTGTTCAGTCTTCCTCCTTCTTTGAGTCCATGGGCTCATCGCTCGTTGGTGTTGATCGCATGCTTCGCTGTAGCTCTTCACTGTCCTCTGTCCTATGCCAAAGACTCAACCTGTGCACGTCCATCCCGCACCAGCCCCTGACGTATTATACTATAATAGCGCTACTTAAATTGTCTGTTGTTTGTCATTGATAAAGTCCTGCTCATTTTCATAGTTGTTTAATTGTTGCGGTCGAGTTATAACGACTTGGATAAGATGTTTCGCCAAAACTTGTCTCGTACCTCAGATTCAAATTTACTGACTGCGCGTCTAGAAAGTGTAATAACTAAATAAAAATGAATATTCGAGAGCAAAGTAGAATGCGCCGTAACCCTCTACGGCGAGGCCGGCCTACCTTGGCAGTGGTTATATTTGCCCCAGCTGCCATCATCTTCACACTCAAGCACAGCTTCCGTAAGTCCCTTTGAAAGTCGGTGTCCAGGCAGGCAGGTCACTGTCAGAAGTCTAGCTCTCTGGTTGAGGCTGACCGTAGCGTTGTAGACAACTGGAGGCGATTTGCAACGAAACTCTACGAAACATAGGACAATAGACTCAAAGATCGATAACGATTCGTGCACTTCATGCTGCTCATCATTAATACTTAATGATAACAAGATACAGCGATGATTGTAATTGTAACTTCTAACGGTGTCTAATGCACTAGGCATCTACCAATGGCTCACAAAAACCAAACCTGCAATCAGGTCAATATCCAGAAGTTCAGTCCACCAAGACAGAGAGGCTGTCTATCGTGGATAACTGATATATCGTTATATTCAGATAGTCAGAGGACAGTTATAGTAAGATCATCAAAGTCGGTTAATTAGTAAGTGTAAACGAGAATGCGATAGAGTAGGCTCGACACATAATTTTATTATTAGAATATTAGTTATTTAGTTATTAACTAACGGGAGACGCTTTGGGAGCTTACCCTAGGTCGCTTAATGATTTGTGAAGCTGGTTACTAATAGATGATAATTTAATATTACACCATACAACGCATTAAGTTTCAGGGTAGAATGGTGCCCCATAAATCGCACCATTAATAAGAGACCCGGTACTGGCCTCGTAATTGTAATTGTAATTGTAATTTGAGATTTATAAAGCGCCTCTTAGAGGATAAACTCAACAGAGGTGCTTTCGACGCGAAGGAATAAAATCACTGTTAAACAGTACAGTCTTCGTTAGCTACTGTACATTGGTTAACGCGTACGTCAGTGAGCCTCTGTAGGTGTGAATGCCAGTTCGCGTCCCGGTCGTGGCTTATTTTAGAGATCTGAATCTCGGGCTAACATAGTCCATACGCGGGGAACTTAAATTACGTGGCGTCCATTCAAACGGGCAGCAGTGGTGAAAGATTTCACCCGATTAATTCATTGAAAACTGAACAGGGTCGAGGCCATACCGTCGCTATAGAAAAACGTGTACATTTACAATTAGAGTGAAACTGCTTCTTACGAGCACAGCCTGAAATCGGTTTACTGAGAATCCCGTATTCTCCAACGGCGGTGCACTTGCTGCTATCTCTCATGTTTCCATCCTCAAAGAGCCACGTTTCATTGCAAACGCCGTGGTGTACATTGTGGAAAGCGATAGCTGACTGATGACTCTGAGGGTTGTTCAGCTCGAAGCCTAAGTTGCACGAAACGGCTACGCAACAAGAAACATTACGTGTAAGCTACAGTGACAGGGTGGCTAACTATCAGCCAGTGGCGGCGCCAGGTTTTTCCACATGGGAGCGCACAGAGCGGATGTAAGTATGTATCTACACATTCTGTATAAGTAACTTACCAAAGCTCTACCTACGCTAGCGTAAGAGATGTTAAAGTTCATCAAGAAGAGCAAATTGATATGTAAGCTAATAACGTTCTTACGATTGAAAAGGTCACCACGCGCGTGGAGCCGAACTAACGAAGTCTCATCCAGAATCAACAGTTAAGTCCCGGTGAATAGAGCGAAATGGAAGATTTAACTTACATTGAAATTTATGCCAGCGTGCGTTGAAAAAACCTTTAACTTCAGGAACAAGTCCTTAAACTTCAAGACTAGGTTCTTAAACTTCAGGAAAAGGTCGTTAAACCTCAGGACCACACCTTTAAACCCATTTATGATATTTGCTTCTAAGCGAATTCGCCACGGATACGACCTACGAATAGTTAATGGATTAATGATGGATTAATAAATATTATCTTATCACGTTTCTTTCTGCTAAAATTGCAACAGCATTTCAAAGGCGCTGATGCATGCATAAATTATCAAAATAGGCTTTAAACAGCTTCTTTATCTGCAGTTTGGAGGAATGGTGCTCACCTACTCTTAAATTCTGCTTTCCACTAAAAGCATACCTATGCATTCCGGATTCCTGTTATTCCATAATCCGTCGATGCAGAACAGAGTTCTGCTCCTCCCGCCGAATTGGAAGTGATATCCGGTGTCACAAGTGCAAATGGCATACATGCCTCTGCTGTCCCAGAAGAAATCCACATTTCCGTTTGCGATAAGCGAAGGGGGATCGCAAGCGGTAGGCTCTTCAATCAAAAGTCAGCATCCCATCAGTCACTATGTATGGGTGCATGTATGTATGTATGTATTTATGTGTGTGTATGTATGTATGTATGCATGTAAGTGTGTATGTATGTGTAAGTACTGTATATATGTATGTGCCGTATAACTATATCTAATATACCAAATAAACTCCGCCACTGCCTCTAGTCGGGTGGTGCCAGTCCCAAGCCTGGATAAAGGAGGAGCGCGATGTCAACGGCATTTGATGCCATAAGATGTCGTTAAACTATGGAACTACTACTACTATGCCCAAATCTACAGCTTCACTATAAATGCAAATCAGTTGCTAATCTAACACCCAACAAATACTGAGGGGCTTTTAGGCCATGGTCAAATGATTCATCAGTTGCTGCATCTCTAATTCCATGAGGCATTGATGCCTAGTATTGGCTTGTCAACTCAGAGTTCGGGAATTCAAATCGGCGTCAAGACAGAAAGATATTTCAAGATTTATCTTCCACTAATGCCACCAGACGAACTCAGTTGTACAATAAGTAAACGGTAAGTCATGCGCTGCAATGGCCCCGTATCCAGAACCTTGGGATTCGTCCATTGCCAGCTCAAGAGCCTAAATGAACGCCTCTCCTACGTTCCTCATGGATATGTGGGCTTTACTTTACTCTACAGGATAGCATAGAATTCAGTTTGTTTTGTATCATACCAACTGGATTGGTTATCTTGATCTGGGGCGAACTGTTTGTGATTGATACCATATTATTAGGAAAGAGTTTGCTGATCGCAGTGTCTTTTGGTGTAGGTAAAGGAGTCTTAGCAGGAACTTTAGTGAATTCTGGGAATGCAGGGTTATCTGCGGCTGATGTTATGCTTTTTGTGATAGAACGAGCTGTGGTTCTATCCAAAGACGTAAATGAAGTTCCAACGGAAGTGCCAATCAAACGATATTTGGTGGTTCCAGCCGAAGTTCCAATCAAAGGCTTATTCGTGGTTGCAGTTGAAGTTTTTATCAAAGGTCCTGCCGACGATCTGGATGGAGTTGAAGTTCCAGCCAATTGTTTATTCGATGTTCCAGGCGAGGATCCAAGTGAAGTTGAAGTTCCAGCCACTGGTTTATTCGAGATTCCAGCTGAGGTTTCTATCAATGGTTTACTCGATGTTCCCTCTATCACTGCCACAGAACTTCCTGATGTAGTTTCATCAGAAGCCGTCGTGCTGATGATAGGTTCAGTCGTAGATGCTAAAACACAAGAAAGATGAACGAAAATTAATTTTAGTGAAATCCCTAAATGTTGACAGTATCACATACCAGCTTTTAATCTAATCTAATTTAAATACTTCTATAGCGCCGTTATCATAATGCCCAAGGCATCAGTCGATGGTCGCTTCAAGTCAAAATCGCAATCAAAGCGCTGGAGAAGCCAGGTCGAATTCCGATAGGTCAGAGAAACCAGAAGCTAGGCTACGATGTGTAAGGAAGCTAAATTATATTTGGTAAACAAGCTAAGTTATATTCTGGTAAACACCGCATGTTTTACTTTTGCGACGTATTTGTAATCGGAAACATGCTTCTACGTTACCGTTTTTACCTTTTGCTGCAGTCGACGTATATCACTTTCAGAAATTTACCTTCTTGAGAGCAGTTGAAGTTTCTCCAGTACTGCGTGATATTGTTGCGGGTGATCACTGATGTTGCTGTGATGTTGGTTCTACGCTGGAAATGGAACCAGCAAGCAAATGGAGTCAGTCCAATATCTATGCCCTCGCAGACGAAGATGTCATCGGAGTATACGCCAACGCAGGCGTCTAAACAGGACTGCACATCTGTGTAGTTAGGTATATATGTACCTAACGTGGAATATTTGTTCGCCGTTACCGACCAGTTCGTGCAGTCTGTGAAAATAACACAATGCTTATAGCATTATAATTAAAATTCATTTTTTAAAGCGCAAGATAATGTAAAATGTGTAGTGCATATGCACCAAAGTAGGCATGCGATAATAATGACATTAAGAGAAAACTCTTTCGAAAGCTTTCCAGCGATATCGCAAGATATCTCACACAGGACAGGATTGAAGCGAGTAGGCCTAATTAATAGATCAATACCTATGTCTCACCTCACATTTTCAGTCAATTGTTTATTAAATCATCAACAACAGATAGTTACAGGAGATTTTATGGGAAATAACTCACAAGTTACTGTTGAGATGTCAATGGGACAAACCTAAAGGGTCGTTTGACACCCTAAACAAGACAGTCCCTATAACATCGAATACTTTACACAAGGCATGGTTCCTATACAATGTAGTGAGTAACTATGATGATCAAACAACTAAAACAAGAAGAAACAAAAGCAGTAACAGAAAACGTTACCGGTTGCGTACAAAGGGGAAACCTACATATATATGCACCGTTCACACAAAACCTTGAAATCTGCTCTTGTCGATTGCGCTGAGCTGGGCTTCTCATGCGCTACATAAATGCTCTGGATGAATGAATGAATGAATAAATAAATGAACTTACCACATAACGGAACGGAACAGAATTCCCACGAACCCTTATCATTCGTGAAACACCAGACGCCATCAACAAAAACATCAGGATTGGGATTGCGGCAATAGTTGACTGCGTCAGTCGCATTGCCTTCAGGGAAAGCAATGGACTGCTTCAAGTCAGTGTTCACCCACTGTACGCAGCTCTTGCCGGAAATTGTCGTGTTCTGAGTTCCTGCATACTCGTCTCCGGCTTGAGTCACTCGACAGCCTAAAAAAATTACTGACTGTTTGACATAATACAGGAAGTCGTAAAATGTAGAGCTTCCATGTCCCTAGTTGAACGCATACATATGGGAGACGCGTATGGCCTGTCCTTCGGCCCTTGAGTTGGCATTGGAGGAATCCCAAGGTCCTGGACTCGGGACCGGTGCATCGCAGGACTTGCCGTTTACTTCCCAGCTTATGCTTGTGCCAAACTATACTGCTTGGAGACAGAGACAACTGAATGCAAACAACTTGCCCACGGTTGTTGCACGGAGTCCAGTCGGCAAACGGTAACCCCCAAGGACATTGTGCAATTCTTTATTCATGACGATGTCGCCAAGAGCAGTTACAGCCAACAATTTTGCCTCAGGTACAAAGTTAGTGCACCTTCTTAATTTCTTTATGCCTTGATTGCTTTCTCTTCTTCATCTGCATCATCACCACCACCGTTATAATCGCCACATGCAAAATCATCCTCTTCTTCCTCCTCCTCCTCCTCCTCCTCCTCCTCTTTTCTAATTTATCTTCATTGTGTTACTTCTTGTTTCCATTTCTTGTTCCAGCGCAGAGAGCGCCTCTTTTTAGTTTCCCTTGAAGAGGCTCAATATAAATTTCTGATTACAATTAGACTTTAGATTTTGAAGAAGGATTGCAAATATCTAAAGAAACCCAGGGAGATTTTTAGTGCATTTTTTCAAGGTTAGGTGTAAAACGTTTTACTACTTACCTACTTATGAAGGACTCAAACTATGACTGCGTATCTATAACCCAAAGACAATATACTGGCCTGTTGTTGATGGCGTTACTCGTAAATCCGTAGTTGGTGCAGGTGAGTAGACAGCTAAAGTGTACGCAGAACATCCGAGTTTAGAGTTATTTTAAGCAAAATACAAATTACATAAATTGCACATTAGCCAATTTGTTGCAGAAATAATATTACAAGGTTACAGATTGTTCTTAATGAATTTTAACTTCATTTAGGCTAGCATAGGCCGCGATTCTAAATTCACTCATTGTTAGTGGGGGCTGAAGATAGTGAGTTCTAGATGGGTAGCCCAGAGTTTACTGTCGAATAGTTTCGTTCGTTAGTGTGGCTACGATACGCATTCCATGCATGCATGTTAGTGTGTATATATGTATGTATTGTCATATGTATGTATGTATGCATGCACATAAGTATGTAAGTATGTATATATGTCTGCATGCATGTATGCATGTAGGTGTGTAAGTATGTATGCATGTATATAAGTGCATGTGTCGATGTAAATATGCATGCATTTTAGTGTGCATGTATACTTAACTATGTATATATGTGTGTATGCAGGTATGTACACATGCAAGTGTGTATGTATGTGTGTATGCATGTTAGCGTGTCTGTATGTATGTACAAGTGTTTGTATGTAAGAAGTATGTATGAATGTCTATATGTATATATTCCATATGTATGTATATATGCACAATATGCCTGCATGTATGCATTTGTGTATGTATAAATGTATGTATACCTGTATTATGTATGTATTTATGTGATATTTATATATGTTGTATGTATATATGTATTTATGTATGTATGTAGGCATGTTTGCATGAATTTTCATCTAAAATTTATGTAAAGCCTCTCAAGCACTTCGCAAGAATAGATTAGATATTAGAATATCTGTTAGAATAGACTAGAATAGAATAGACTGTTCATGGTTTATACAGAATCTATGTATGTAGTCTGGTTTTCGAATAGGCTGAATTGCAATGGTTGATACCTGGATAAACGTCAACGTCGATGCTCACTTCACAGACTACCAAGGAATCAAGGACGAACGGCATGTAGACTACAACATATCTCCCATTCATTGAAGAATAGGTAGAACAGGAGAAATACAGTATTGCTCCGATGGGTGGAAATCCATAGAGTCTTACGCAGGGGGTGTATAGACCAGGAGACGGTTCGGTGATCGTGGGATTAATATTTGTTACTCCTACTACCAAGTCATGTAGACCTAAAACAAAAATGCACATATAAAATTCTCTAATTGATACTGTTTTGTTCCTATATATATATATATATATATATATATATATATATATATATATATATATATATATATATATATATATATATATATATATATATATATATATATATATATATATATATATATATATATATTAAAGTAGGGTCTACCTTACGAAAGGCGTTGCCTGCGCTGGCGTAAACTATATTAGAGTCATTATATATATATATATATACATACATAAAAATATATACATATATATAATGACTCTAATATAGTTTACGCCAGCGCAGGCAACGCCTTTCGTAAGGTAGACCCTACTTTAAAAAATACCTTATAATTGGAGCATCGAGAGAGATAAAGGGAAGAGGAGGAATCATGAAATGAATTGTGGAAGAGGAGTCTTTTCAGCTTTGAATAACGAAACCACCTACTTACCTTGGTCGTCTGCATGACCCTATAGACGCATATTCTCGGCCCTATTTCAACAACCCACTAAGGACTGTTTTCAAAGAATCGATCTACAGAGAAGTCTTCTATAGTTACTGTCGTCTTCCGCAATGTTTATAGTGGCTTTACTTTTGGCCCCTATTTCCACAACCCACTAAAGACTGCATTCAAAAATCGATCTACAATAAAGTCTTCTGCTTACCGTATATTCTCGAAGTAGTTAAATAGACTGCCTTGACGGCCTTTCTGGCCCCCAGATCAACAACCCACTAAGGACTGTGTTCAAAGAATCGATCTACAGTGAAGTCTTCTGCTTACCGTATATTCTCGAAGTAGTTAAATCGACTGCCTTGACGGCCTTTCTGGCCCCCAGATCAACAACCCACTAAGGACTGTGTTCAAAGAATCGATCTACAGTGAAGTCTTCTGCTTACCGTATATTCTCGAAGTAGTTAAATAGACTGCCTTGACGGCCTTTCTGGCCCCCAGATCAACAGCCCACCAAGGACTGTATTCGACCGTCGTCTGAGAACATATACTTGTATCGCGCCAACCATCGACTGCTAGAGAAGAATTCCAACCGGAAAGAGTTGAGCTCTGGTAAGTAGCCTGTCCAGTAGCCCCTTCGATTATCGGCACGACTATATTACGACAAAATAGGCTATTATACATGTAATATAAGGTAATAATATGACAAAATATGGTGCACTGTAATGTAACTATGATGTATGTTTATATGTATGCATATATACGTGAATACATACATTTATTTATACATACAATCGTATGTATACCGATTACGATTTATGAAATCCTAGAGGTGATGCAGAAACCTGACATTTAGAAGGACGTGGATTTACATTTATTGGTGTAAGACAGTATTGACGATGCCAGTAAGATAATTATTAGAAAAGATATGATGAGGTGAGTTGACAACAGACGACAAGAGACAACACAACCGTAATCGTAATCGTAATCGTAATTCCGAGATTTCTACAGCGCCCAACGAAAGCCACGTCGCGGGGACCAGCTTATTCGCAGGCGCTCAGTCAAAACAAAATCGATAATCAAAAGGCTTCGGTTCCAGGTCAAGATCCTGTCGGAATAAGTCGGACAAAGAGACAGCATGCCAGATATGGGGGATGGTGCTTGGGGTTGGAGAGGAGGGAGAGATAAGAGGAAGAAGGGGTATCAGGGTAGGATCTGTGAAAGAGGAATGTTTTCAGCTTTGAGTGAAAGGCCGATGCAGAAATTGCAAGCGGTGGAGCATCGATGGGTTTGTATGATGTACAAAACAAGGTCGATAATCTTAAAATCACGTATTGTCTCTGCTGCAAATATTGTCACTGAAAGTGAAAATACTACAATTGTCACGAGCTATAGGAGACTTCTGAGCTTTACCTCCTGCCTGTCGCACATAGACTTGCACCTCGCAAAGTGATAGCGTTTCCATTCGATCCTGAATCACGATAAATACGTATCTGCCAGGAGACGCTTTCCAATCGCAGAATACGGAAACGGTGGAGCCGGGGTCGACGAGTCCGTTGAACTTGGCGCATGTACTATAACGAGTGAAGAGCAGGAGTGAAAGTATTGGACTTGGAAATATGTTGGTTATTCCCACCAGAAAATTGCGGAGTCGTGGTGGAACTAAAGAAAAAATATAAGGAAACGTTTGCTAGAGACTTGTGTTATGGTTATCTATAAGAACAACTGTGTGATTATTAGATAAGAACAGGTGTGTGACACGATATAGCTGATTGGTTTGAGAGCTCACCTTGTAACTCGGAGTTGCGGGTTCGAGCCTTTTCTTAGATGGTTACTATGAAGCTTGAGCTAGTCCTGCAGGCACAATTTGCTCAGCGCCATCGATTGATAATTTGTCATTAGACAGTGGAGCACAAAATTATAGAACTATCTAATCATAATCTAATTTAAAGACGTCTATAGCGCCGTTATCATAATGCCCAAGGCATCAGTCGGTGGTCGCTTCAAGTCAAAATCGCAATCCATAAATGACTGGAGAGGCCGTATAGAATTCCGATAGGTCAGTAGGCTAATAATAATAAATGGCTAGCAATAGGCTGCCTTGTCACACGACTCGTCTAACAATCCGACTCTTGTGGACTTGTGCGGAGAATAAGCTGGTTTCCCTGACGCAGCTGTTACTGTGCGACGATTTACAATACATTTGAAGTTTTGAACTTTTTGTCGGATCTTGGTGCACAGCAGCTTTGAACACATCCCGCTTTAATGTGCAATGTTTCCTTGAAGGAAATATTTTCAGTTGTTCGCTTTTGCGCCTTAAAATTTGGATTGAAGTGCTGTTATATTTATATAGGGGCGCTCACGAAGATAAGATGAGATAATATGAGATGATGGAAGATAAGGTAAAAAAAGATAAAGAAAGATAAGATATATAACTAGAAAAAAATGAAAAGAAAACAAAGGCAGGTAAAATAAAGGAAAGAAAAAGAAAAGAAAAGAAAGGAAAAGATATAATAAGACGAGATAAGACAAGGTAAGGTAAGGTTAGGTAAGGTAACATAAGGTCACGTAATGTAAGGTAAGGTAAGACAGACAACATAAGTAAACAGAAGCCAAGCTAAGACAACATAATACACCAGAAGTGAAGCTGTTGATACCTAAGTATGCTCTACAGCAAGCAGTCTCTGCTTTGCAGTTCTCAGGCCAGAATGTAATCGCATCTTCACCCATTCCGTTATTCTCACTGGAATTCATCGGAACTACACCTGCGCAGCTATAATCACTGAACACTGGTAAATTCCATCCGGACGGGCAGGTGTCCTGGCAGTCGCATTTCCAAGTCAGGTTTCTTACCAAGGTGTCGTTGTTGTCCGTTGAAACTGTAATCGAATACCTGTTGCTGCTTCCAGGGTTCGGTTTACTAGAGATGGCTATTACTACAGATGACCACGAAACGTTGATTGCATGGCCCGAAGTGGGCCCACTGGGGTTCCAAGCTGTGTTCATATCATACATCTTGGCTCCGTCTATGAATACGGTAATTTGATCGGATGCCTTCACGAAAAGTGTGAAATAATCTACAAGGAGTATAATTCATTGAAAAATGAGCTGGGTCGAGATCACATGGTCGCTAAAGAAAACCGTGAGCTTTTACATATATTTTTATGATTATACAGTAAATAAAATAATTACACGAAAAGTACAAAATAATCTATGTACATAAAACAAAGATGAGTGGTGTGAGGGATGGTACAAAATGGTCTGCAAAGCAATACGCTTATACCGTCAATAGAATCGTCAACTGTATTTATTCAGCAACCATAAAAAGCCAGGTGAAGAAAACTGACATTTAAATGTAGTCATCAATGCATGCATCCATCCATCCATCCATTCACTCATTCATTTAGTAAATTGAACAATTGAATGCGATATTGTCTGTCGCTCTGGCATCGAACACAGCAGAGCGTCGGCGTGTCAGCGATGCAACAGCTAGCTGTTTAGTGCTACGCCTTTTTACAAGCTGTATGAAGAACAAAATATAATGTCTTATAGTTCACAAAGTACTTCATTTGAATCAGCTGACTTATATCTGTTCCTCTTCAACCCTTACACCAACAAATATTGCACAAATGCACTCGACCTATGACTCTTGTTGTCTCATGTGCCAGAAAAATGTGGGATTCTACAGCGTTTTCGCTTGTTGGTCCTTTAGCTTTGGAATTCACTGCCAAGTTCAATTCGTTCTGTCAATTCTGTGATGGTTTCCAGGTCTAAACTTTAGACTCATCTGTTTCGACTTATTTACCCTTCATAGCCTAACTTCTGATTTCTCTGACCCTTTTTTCTCCAATGGATTATGACTTTGATTACGATTTCACTTGAAGCGACCACCGATTAATGCCTTGTACATTATGATAACGGTTCTACAGAAGTCGTTAGCTTAGATTGGATGACAATGAACAGGCCTAGTCTTACCTTGGTAGTAATAACTTGTTATGTTGACAAGCGTTACATAATTAGCAAATCCAAGATCAACACTCCACCACGGATTGTTCTCACCCGCAAGGGTACAGGAACAGCTACTTGGGGTATTTTGGACGCCATCAACCGAAAGAGCCGACTCATGGATGCCACTAGTTGAACTCTGCGTAGTCGATTTGTTTAAAGCTACGTTAGTTCCTGCAAAGTACACAGCTCAAGATCAACATCTACTTGAAATTTGTTGAATAACGCCCGAGTCATGACAGTCACTTGATGAGCTAAGTGCGTTAACTTGTCGGCCATCCATAGTTCACCGTCTAACAGTACTTGCAAGTCGCTAACGAAAATTGTTTATCAGAATCAGTTAATTCTCATTGGATTAGATTTACATATGCTTTAAATGACAAAAACTGAGTTTTGAAAGTTTCTTTTTTAATAAAATGACTTCCACTGCTCCTTATTATAATGCACAAGGTACCAGTCCTTCCCACCGTAGCCTAGCTTCTCGTTTGTGTGACTTATCTTATTTAGACCCGGCTTCTCCAACGAATCATGAATTTCGATTGCGATTTTGACTCGAAGCGAAGCGACCATTGACTGATGCTTTGGACATTATGATAACGGCGCTATGGAAGTCAATAGATTAGATGGTCGTATCAAATTATACCCATAGTCGAAATTATAATCCGTTGGAGAAGCCTGGACGAAATCCCATAGGATTCTTTCCCCAGCTTATTGCAACCCAACCCTATAACTCTGTTTTCAATAAGAGAAGAAATTTTTAAAATAGACTTCAAATGAACAGAAATAAATACAAATAAAAAATTAGCATTACAAAAACACAAGATGTAACATTTCATGGTTGACATAGCGCCTCTTAAACATATCTATTCAGAGGGCAATGTGGTGCTGATTTAGCATCCACAAAACTGTTTTCTCCATTCCAAAAGAACTTACCAAGGCCCGTGTCTATGATGATGTTGCTTGAAGGACCACCACATAGTTCAGTCTCATCACCGGGACATTTCATATAGCAGTTACTGCTTCTACCGTAGAGACCGTATGACTGTCCGCAATAACAGTCCTTCATATTCTGTACACCAGCATAACGATAACCCTAAAAAAGAACATTAAATGTATAACATACATTAGTTGCTCCAAAATTTAATAAAATATCGTTTATCATATTATATACAATGAATCCATTCGGTAAGTTTTATAATATCGTGTATTTTAAATTTAAAATCAAAATCACTAGGAAAATAAAATTTACTGGAGAAATGATCTGAAATCATGCAACCATTTGACGCGATGTCATATATAGGTCCTAAGTCCATTGTGCTTTTGATTTGAATCATGATTAGAAATCTTTTTTTAATACAAACCCATCACTGGTTATTAAATACATCATCAATTGCGTTGCCTGCGCATGATTGGTAGCTGTCGAATTTTTAACATACGTATAACATTGTTTGCTTATGCATGGTTGGTAGCAATTAAATTATAACCTACTTTGCTTATGCATAATTGGTAGTAGTCAAATTACAAAATGCATGTAACCTACTTTGCTTATGCATGATTGGTAGCAGCTCGTCTGAGACAGAGGGGTGGTAGTTGGAGCGACCTTATATGGGAGGTCACGTGGCGTGCTATCGTTGAAACACCCGAAAACAGTGAAGTTCGGCAACATGGCATCTGGAAAGTTAGAGATTAAAAGTTTGTTTCTGCTAGAATTCTCTTTAAAAAACGAAAGACCTTGAGTTGCTTTGTCAAAACTTTGCAACTCTCTTTCTCTCGATACGGTAATCGATTCAGTTAGCGGGATAGGTCTGTGACCGGACGATTGCGGGTTCGAGCCTGCTGAAGGAACTTCGTGTACCGACCCTGGGCAAGTCGTTTGAGTTCACGTATCTCTGTCATTAAACAGTAGGATAGGATTAAGCCGGAAAGTCAACGACAAGTCCTGCGATGCACTGGCAGTACCTTGGGATTCGTCCATTGTCAGCTCAAGGGCCTAAGAAAAGGAAATGTGTGCCTACCCTAAGTTCCTATGGGACACAGAATCAGTGGTCGATTTAGCTATAGGCGCGGGTAGCAAACCGTTCCCCGCCCCTCTTTGTTATACGCCGGTGCCCTTCAGATCAGACCTGTGCATGGTAGACTGCCAGAATGTGGCGCCCCTCTGGAAATGCCCTTGCCCCAAGCAAGCAGTCCTGGATCCGTCACTGCACAGAACCTTACTTTACGGAAATATCGAGAATCAAGTTAACTGGCTTAACAGTCGGTGTAACCATTCTGAGCACAAAAAGACATTGTCATATAGCATACAAGTTTTGGTTATCGGTCAATAACTGTCACATGATCTTAGTTGTCGAGACTTCAAACGGGAAACCACAATTACCACGCCGTTGCAACGTTGCGTGTGTTTATCCAAGGCATTCAATCATTAAACACATACTTACATTGCCTGCTAACAAAGTAACAATACCTTCCGCATGTTATTATAGTAGTTAATTCAATTCTTTAACTGAATTGTATAATCATAGAGATCAAGTTTTAAACCAACAAGTGAAAAACAAAACAATACCGCATGTCAGAGCAAAACAAAGATTAACAGTGGCTCACAATGTTAGCCAACGAATGAAATATATTAATAATTAAACATTGCATGACAAGAATTGACATTGCAACTCACTTAGTCCTGTATCCAAAACGGTGCTGGCGTAACTACCTCCGCACTTGTCAGCCTGCGACGCCGCACATGATATCGTACATTCGCTGCTTGTCCCGTATTGACCAAAGGAGTTCACGCAACAACACGTGCTTCCATTTCTCATTCCTGCGAACCTGTATTCCTGCGCAATATAATATCAATGCGATCCGCCTACAGAATTGGGTTACTGTATAGCAGCAGTTCTCAAACTTTGGTCCCAAAACCCCTTTACACTTTTAAAAATTATCGACGACCTCAAAGAGCTTTTGTTTATATAGATTATATCTATCGATGTTTACCGTAATAGAATTAAAAAACAGAAATTAATGTATTAGTTCGTAACAAAATAACAATAATGAAAATAGTTTAGACCACTAGCACCCTGATATGGTCTCCGGGACCTCCAGGGGTCTCCGGACCACACTTTGAGAACTGCTGTTGTAAAGCAACGTATGCACACTTTTTCTATACATCTTCGATCCTACTTATATAAGGTTCCCGTGCACGGGTTATGCTAGTCTAGAGTGACTGGTTTATAATCTTGCATCGTAATCTGGATAAATCGCAGAGCATACTAACATTGATAAGACATCTCAACTGGCAGCTTTCCAAACTTGTCGTGACTTGACACAAGGCATTTGCGTTAGCAGAGGAACCTTCTGCAAAACAGCCGAGTATTTCGCTACTTGAGATCGCTTTGCCTGAAAACAGATCGTCGGCTTTCACTATAGTACGATAGGTCAGTAGTACGGATATAGGTGTGTACGTGGATTGGCAGGTAGGTAAGTAGCATGGTAGTACGGTAGATTAGATAGTCAGGTAGGCAGGAAGGTAGATGGTTAGGTACGTAGGTTGATAGGTAGATAGGTAGATAGGTAGTTAGTTAGGTAGTTAGGTAGGTAGATAGGCATTACGATAGTCAGGCAGGCAATGCATCAGAAACGTGGGTATTCATTTATTTATTTATTTATACAGAACACTTATATAGCGCCCCTTCAAGAAAACTACTCAGAAGCGCTCCCAAACCAACCTCGGCGAAAGAGAACAGTAGGTAGGTGTCATGTAGGTAGGTTGGTAGGAAAGAAGGCAAGTATACAGGTCTGTCGTTAGTTAAGAATGTTGGAAGGTATATATTAATGATAGGAAGCTATTGTCCTGTCACAAATGAGCGGAATAAACATTGTCAATAATAAATAATGTATCCAATGAATTTCCTATTCACTTTATGCGATAGGAAGACACAATCCTATTACAAAAGATCGTGAGAAGACATTGGCAAAAATTAAGAGATTATCCGTTGCATTTTCATTACTTTGGGACATAAGGTAAGTTTAGGATGCATAAGGTAAGTCAGACGATGGGGAGCCACACTCCTGTGTTGTGTGAAACTAAGTCCTATTGTTTCGTTAGTTGCTGCCGTTTTTTTAAATGGCAATTATATTTTAAAATATATCTAAATGCAAACCTGGTTTGATTTCTTGTCCCAGTATGAAGAGAAAGGCCAGGGCATAGAATGTGAGATCGAGATATTTAAATCCTTCCATCATATTCAGTGCAGTTACTTTTCAGAAATTATCTGAAGTTCCGGTACACTTGCGCTGTTCACATCGCGTTTAAGTCTAGCCTATCAGCTGCTGGAATGGGCTGCAACAACACAATTGCGAACCAGCACTAGCGTATCAGTAAGCCTGCGTCAGGTACTGTTTTTGTTGATGCATTGTAGCTGGACAGTGATGTGGCGCTAAGTCCTGCCAAGCCTGCATACAGCTTCCACCGCTTTTAATAATGCAGTCACGTTTTATTAATATTAATTATGCCACGTGTTATTATTAACAACTAAAATTAAGCACAAGCATGGTTCATTTATCCGCATATCGTTCATCTTCCTGTCACAATAGTTTTCGATTGTAAAGCGCAACGGCTGGGTTTTGATGTTAAACATTATTCATGTGTTCTGTCACAATAAAATAAGAATTGCTATTATTTTTACAAGTAGACTACAAAACGTTTTATTTTAGCCACACGATGACCTCTCGTTAAATGTAAATGTGCACGTTTTTCTGTAGAGGCCAAACTGTCGCTACAGAAAAACGGGTACATTTACCTTCAGCGAGAGGTCATTGTATGGCTTAGATTAACACTATTTGTAGTCTACTTTTAAAAGTAATAGCAATTCTTATTTTATTGTAACAGAACATGTTAGTAATGCTTTCTAAGAGCCGATTGCGATGTGAAGTAAGACAATGCCAGAGCTCTGAGAACAATGATATCCGGCCCCAAGAGGTTGGAAGAGAACAGTTGGACGCTCTAGCCACACAATAAGACAGGTGGTGGAGTCAACCCTGCGCCCACTAAATTTCATACTAAAGCGGCCATCTTCATCATCATCATCATCATCATCGTCGTCGTCGTCGTCGTCATCGACGACGTCATCATCATCATCATTATCATATTATTATTATTGTTGTTGTTGTTATCATTATTATTGTTGTTGTTGTTGTTATTATTATTATTATTATTATGATGACAACTCCGACGACGATTTTGATAACGACGACTACAAAAAGAGGATGTAGACAATGATGATGACAATGGTGATGATGGTGCTGGTGGTGATGATGATGATGACAATAATATGGTGATGACGAAGACCGTCTGGAAACGCGCTGTGGAGGTGACTCAGTGGGATGGGAAAACATGGACCTATGTCTCTCATGTTACAAAGATTTTAATACATTCCCCAGACCGGACTGATTTTCAATCGCTTTACTGAAATACTGCTCCCAACGATATTTCGTAGTTGACTACCGTCGGGTTTCGAACCGTCGACTGGCTGTGTTAGTAGTGCAGCGTAACCTCAAAAAAGACACACAGTCTTGGTTTTTCATGATATATCAAATAATAAATAAACGAACAATGCAATCTGAACTGTACTTGTATATTCACAGTTTCTAAAACGAATCTATCAACGACAATAAACTACAGGGGCAGAGGACTGGCGCGTACTAGGTTGAGTTTGAGTATTTTGTAACAAACTTTCAACCTAGCACACGCCTGTCCTCTGCCACTGTAGTTTTCATTATTTAACGACCTATTATGGCTGTTCACAATAGTTATTTTCCTTCTGTCACTTGCGCTGTGTAAATGGAAGACTTATTGTTTCTTAGCAAATTTATGTTTGCTAAGTTTCATCAGTCACTATAGCTTGCCTATAGTAAAACAGGGCGGAGACCCGACCGACGTATCCTTTGATCGTAGACTTGGAACCGACCTGGGCTGATGAATCAAAGTCCTCCGTGCCCACCTTCACGTGGTGCAGACTGTTAGTACCCTTTCCACTATGGGAAGGGGAACGAACGGGCACGGCAGGCAAAACCAGGGGAAGCCAATGGCAAACCACCCCTGTGAAAGTGCCAAGAAAACCGTCATGAGACAAGACAATTCATAAATGGAGAAGATTGATCATGACGGTCGCTAGAGCTCAAAGAGCTGACAGCACAAGGTGACAAGGTGAGCAAATTTATGATCGTCTTTCATGTGGTAAAATTAGATCCGCGATCATATTTTATTTCTATTAATCATCTTATATTTGTACTGTACATTCGTACGCCTGTCCGACTGAAATAAGGTTTCCTGTGTATTCGCGAAAGATTTATTGTTGTTATTTTTTCATTTTTATTGAAATCAGGACGCCAAATAATCTTGGAGAGGTTTTCAAATGACAACGCCCTGTCACCGACTGTCGCAAACCAGGCATCCGGGAGTCTACCACAATTGTAAATGTAATCAGAAATTTGCATAGTTTTTGCTTGAAGAGAAATAATTCAGAGGTTAGTCTGAATGATGTCACAGTTTATTTAGAACAAAAGTTCATCCTTGTGCAAAACAATGATAATTTCCAGGTAACTGTAAAAGTCACGTAGAGCCCAACCAGGCGATTCCCATCTAGAGCGGTAGCGAACATTTTGTTCACAGTTCCAGGTTCCGATTGGTCGCAATATGTATGTGATTGCTCACGGAAGGATCCTCTTTATAATAACCTGCTGTCATTTCAGGGTATGTCCTAAATATATGTGAAACAATTACATGCCTTATAGAGAGATGCAGAGTAATCGTTGACATAAACGACTAGGAATTGCTTGGGAAGAGTTGAAACCGACACTTCGGTGTGAATATATTGATCGCAATTGTGTGTTTGTCACTGGCTGACTGTTGAACTGGTCATTAAGCTCGATGAGGTTTAAGCGTATCTTTTAAAAATTCAACCGAAACATTTACTTTAAAGCGAAATGCCTATTAACTTAATGACTGTGGTGGCTGACTTTGAACTTTTTGTTACGAGGATAATAATGCGACTGAACTGGTCGAGGAAGTTCATTGTTTTGTTAAATCCTACCCAAGTCAATTATTTGGTTACAGCCAGGATTCACTTTTGGCTTACAAATAAATGTTTAAAAATAGATAGGGTGCCGAATCCAAGCCCTTCAGCTAAATGAACCCTTGAAAATATCAACATGGTTTTTGCTATTAATAGGATTCCTAAAGGAAGTCTTAAATCTTTAAATGTTAAATATGAGTTTTTGAAAATTCTTCCTTCTAGAAGTCCCAGTCCTCAAATCACTGATTTCGATTGAAAGAACCTTAGAAAGGGCGCGGCGCCAAGTCAAGAAAATTAGGACCTCTCTTTAATTATCTGAACATTGAAGAATCACTTAACCGGGTCAGCATTTCTGATGACCTACAGTATTGACCTATTTTTCAGTCGGGCAGTTGTTCGCAGCTTGTTTTGCTGACCATTTTTAACTACTTCTAACTTCGTGCAGCCTTTTAATGTTTTCCTTAAAATCAATATTATCCTTCTCGATTTTTGAAATATTGCCCCCAAATTTTTTCCCAAGTCGATTTTTTCTTAGCTATTAGCATTGATGAGACATTTCCCTCATAAATTTTGCTCACATAAATAGGACTTTGAAGATGGGTTTCACCATACATTTCGTTCCTGTTCATCTGTCTCGCCACTGCTGCTAACAAAATATCGCACCTCATCCATACGTTACTCTAGCTTCCATGACTCCGCGTTGCACAACACTGAAAGCAATCCAAACATATAACACAGCATCGCAGTAACTACATTGGCTGATTGCTAGATTTCACTCTATTTCCACGCACTCGTTGGCTTCCAATTCGGCGCGAAAATGGACAATGATTTAATGACGTCGTTGGGTAGATCGATAGAGCAACAGGCAGAACGGTCGTTGTCTTTTCAAGGCTCTTGTTCTGCAGGCGCCGACCTAATGCCAACTTATCAATATTTATTTAGTTTTGAACACATGTTATTGACTTCTGATTCAACACCTTTATAGGTGTTTACACGCATAGAACCTTATTGATTAAATTACAAGCTTCATAGAGACAGATATATGTATGTACACTTGTCGATTTGGATGCTTAGATAGGCTAAAGTTGCAACACCGACTACAGTCCATAGAGCGCATTATCTATCTATCTATTTATGTACTTTATCTATTTCATCTATCTATCTGTCTATCTATCTCTCTCTGTCTGTCTGTCTATCTATCTATCTGTCTGTCTGTCTGTCTGTCTGTCTGTCTGTCTGTCTGTCTTTCTGTCTATCTGTCTATCTATCTATCTATCTATCTATCTATCTATCTATCTATCTATCTATCTATCTATCTATCTATCTATCTATCTACCTATCTACCTACCTACCTACCTACCTACCTACCTACCTACCTACCTACCTACCTACCTACCTACCTACCTACCTACCTACCTACCTACCTACCTACCTACCTACCTACCTACCTACCTACCTACCTATCTATCTATCTATCTACCTACCTACCTACCTACCTACCTACCTACCTACCTACCTACCTATCTATCTATCTATCTATCTATCTATCTATCTATCTATCTATCTATCTATCTATCTATCTACCTACCTACCTACCTACCTACCTACCTACCTACCTACCTACCTACCTACCTACCTACCTAGCTATCTATCTATCTATCTATCTATCTATCTATCTATCTATCTATCTATATATCTGTCTGTCTGTCTGTCTGTCTGTCTGTCTATCTATCTATCTATCTATCTATCTAACTAGATAGATAACTAGACAGCTAGCTAGTTGTCTAACAGATCTAAAAAAGTGCGATTTAATATGAGTTGAAGAGGCTGCTTGACAAGAAAGCACGATATGCTCGTATCGTCATACGGGTGTGTTGTGTCGACCAAAATAGCGGATGCTGCTTCAGTCTGAGGCAAACAGACCGTCTCCCGCCATCTATAGTCTCCTTGTCTCAAAAAGTCTGTGTCAGTGTATGACTGTTCTGCAGATTCTCTCATCTGTTTTCCCTCAATTCACCATTCTTCTACGTCGCATTTCCTGTCGTACGTTTCTCTGCCTTTGCGGATGGCATATTTAATTTGTCTTGTGGCGGACATTGAGTAATAGCAACTACATTATGCAGTCGACAGTAAATGTTATTTTGACTACATCCTGCATTTCGGGTTAACGTGGTTTGCTCAACAAAAGGATCGTGCTTATCAATCATCTTACTGTTTCTGAAACACTGAATCGATGTCGTTAAACGCAGCGATATCTAGCTTTGTATGGTTTCCATTGTAATGACAGCTAAGTCCTCATTGCCCTGAAAATAAAGAAGTATTCTTTAGGTCGTGACGCGTGATGGCGAGGAAAAGGCCAAGGCGTTATTCAATGCAACGGACATATGTTCAGTGCATTGCAGGACGTTGATTTCGTTCATTTATGTTCATAGATACGTCACTTCCGTTCAGTTTTGTTCGTTGCTGACACGTCATAAGTCACTCTGCTAGAGCTAAAACATGTGTGCAATTTATTTGACTCTTAATTACTTCGTTACTCTTTTCCGCCTTTCGACTCTTATGCCCGTTATTGACTTATAATGCCTGTTATTGACGTGTACTGCCCGTAATTGACTTTTAATGCAATACAATGCCCGTTTTGCTCTGTTGTACGTTTTGACCTTTCTCAAAGTTTCGACCATTTCGTGCGTTTTGACTGTTTTGAACGGCAAACTTCAGTTGCATTTCATATCATACATCGCAGCATCATCCTCCCCTCACATTCCTGAGCTCCACCGTCTGTCCTCCAGATCGCACTCTTCCTTCCAGCTCCCATCCTCGCCTCAACGCATTGCCTTTGAGGCATACTTTTCCGTGTCTTCATGTCTGTTTGCCTCAGTCTATCTCCTTTCCGCTGTCTGTCGTCTTTTCGTCTCTGCATGAGTCATGCCTACATGTCTTAAAGTTCCTGTCTTTTATCATATAACTAATTTAATTCTACAATACTTTATGATAAAAGTTTAATGAAGCAGAGGAGACATTGCTGGGTTTAGCACTGTCCCGTTCTGTCCCCCATTAAAAGTCTTAACTTTGGGAATAATCCCCAGTCAAAACTTTGGGAGGACAGTCCTCCTCTGCCCCCCCGTGTTTTACGCCACTGCCTGTCACCTCATATTACGTAGCGTTAGCTGAACGACTGAAAAAACACGAGCGCAAGAGCCTGGGATAGCTAATATTTGAAGCTTGTCTCGCCATCTAGCGAATATATAGAGTGGCGTAGTGTGGTATAGTATAGCCTAGTATAGTGGGAATGTATGAAGAGTGGTAATCATTAAAATCCGTGGCCTAACGTACGTGCCTATATGAAAGTATGTAGTATGTATGTATGTATGTATGTATGTCATACACATGAGCCTACGATGCGCTGTTTTATCAATGCTCTACGGTAGGCGGGGCATACATACATCCATCGACAGCTAGACGATATGTGAACTGAATCCATCAAACTTTTGCTCGCCTATCCTGAAAAGGACTTCGTAATTGACCCTGTCTGATTTTACCCTACTCTGTTGAGTAACTATCTATTAAAACGCTGGAGGAAAAATCACCGAATTCGGTTGGAGAAAGACTAGCATAATGGAGAAGCCTGCGTGTTGTTACATCAGGTGGCTATGCATCTTGTTCTCAACCATATTGACTTGGAAGGGAAGCACTTCAGGTTAGAAGAACACAGAATAATCGTTAATGACACAGGTAGTACAATTGAATAGCATAAATGGTATGTACCAAATGCATGTTTCAGAACAACACTCAATATAGCGCCTTTTCAGTACCTTACAAAAGCGCTTCATAAGTTTTTTGCATAATCTCGGTGTTTATAAAACATTATAAATGTTATAAAAGTTAAAAAAGTTATAAATGTCTGTTTAGTAATAACACTAATACTAATACTACTACTACTAGTAGTAGTAGTAGTGGTAGTAGTGGTGGTAGTAGTAGTAGTAGTAGTAGTAGTATTAATAATAATACCGGCTTATCCTTTATCTCTGATTTGGGCCGCTGTCTATCTCGCATTTCCGGAGACGCGAGAGAATCTAGCTATCTTTTTCAACGGCTCCCAATCATAATTCAACGTTTCAACGACGTCGCCTTTCGCAGTACCTTCTCTCTGCCAGAGCCGGATGGGACATAGCCGTTCCAGATGCTCACTTCTGTCTCCGGACTAATTTTTTCAACACCTGAGGGATTATACCTACCTCGGATAAAAAAATAAAAAATAATAATAATATAGAACAAGCTGTAGTGCTAATTGTATATGTAAAAGACTTTTTGAAAGAATGTAGGATACCTAGATAACGAGTTGGCCGACTTTAAAGTGTCTGAAATTCGTTCATGGGAGTCAGTAAGTCTTACTGCAGGTTTAGGCAGTTTGGACTTCATTTCATTTTATGTCGTTATGCTAACATTTCTTAAAGGCGTGAGAACTTCGTGTGCATCATTCTTAGGTTGCTTATTTTAGTGTGTAGTTAAGGAATGAGTCTAATTCTTTATTTTATAGACTTGGTGTATTTGTCAGTGACAATGTGTGTATGCTATTAGCTTGCATGTTTACAGAACTTGTCCTTCTCCAGGGGAGAGATGATTTGAGTTTTCTTTCGTTGGTTTTCTGTATTTCTGTGTTTTTGGTAGCATTTTCTGTCTGATTAGTGCGAATTAAAGTATAAATGCACAATGTAAAGCAGACAATTTATAAAGCGCAGTTAAAACAAATTTTAAAGGTACTAATCGTAGCAAGTTAAGAAAAGCACGGTGGTCGAAGGGGCGAGAGGAAAAAGGGTTGTTGAAAAAAAATTATTCCATGCAAGGCAAGCAATCTGTAAAAAGTGTAAAATAACGGAATATTTGTACAGCGCTCACATGGTAATCTACTTAGGAGTATTATGAACCCCAGCCTGAAAGATGAGAGATAGTTCGATATTGCGAAACGGTACATCAAAGACTACACTACATTATACTAAGCTATGCTACTGTACAATACAGTACACTACGCTAATACACTTCAGTACACTATTCTTCGCTGCACTACGCTACGCTACGTTATGCCGCACTACGCTACACTGTGTTACACTACACTTCATCACCACTACAGTAAACTAAGCTACATTACAGTACACTACACTGCACCATACTACACTATACAGTATACTGCGCTACGATATAATACTACGCTACGCTACGCTAAGCTATGCTGCAGTAGGTTACAGTACACTATACGCAACACTATACACTACACAATACACTACACTATACACTGCACTATACACTACACTATACACTACACTATACACTACACTATACACTACACTATACACTACACTATACACTACACTATGCACTACACTATGCACTACACTATGCACCACACTATGCACTACACTATGCACTACACTATACACTACACTATAGACTACACTATACACTACACACTACACTATACACTACACTATACACTACACTATACACTACACTATGCACTACACTATACACTACACTATACACTACACTATACACTACACACTACACTATACACTACACTATACACTACACTATACACTACACTATTCTACACTACACTATTCTGCATTATATCACTTCACATCACGTCACATTACATCACTTATTTACAAGTTTCTTGGCATTTTTCAGGAAATGCTAAAGTAATATCAGCTGTTACACTGCCTCAGACAGATGGATACATTCACATTGGATGCTACAATGACGATTTTCATAGTCTGTATACATCGACAGTTCACTCCCACCTGGATTGCGTCAATGCATGCAATGTAAGTATTTGAATAATGGTCGGCTACCCATTGCACTTATATTAAAGCTAACCACAACTGCCCGCTTGTTCGGCATAATGTTCCTTCTGGGTAAAATTCCCTGTTGTTCCCTGTTAGTTACGCACCGTGGAAGCCATTGACAAAATCTGTCCCGATTTAATGACATTACCCCAGCAAATGGCCGACTTTAAACAACCTTTTATTCTCATCTCATTGATCAGCGTTTATCATCAGACTCCTACAGCCGGACCACGGAAGCGTCTAAGGCTTTTATTATATAGATATTACCTCATTTATTTATTTTTTAAATAAAGAAATTCGTATTAGCCTACTATTTAATTAGTTAATTTAGTTAATTTGTTATCGAAAAACGCTCATAAAGTTAATTAAACCCAATAAAACCCATTTAAAAACAGCCTTAGAGTCACATAATTTTTATCACACACCTTAATGACACCCGTTTAATGGCACTCATTTGCTGACACCCTTTTAATCACACTCTTCTGATCAAATCGATCAAGTAACACTAATCCAATGCTTTAATCACACCGTTTTAATCTCGTCGGTAAATCACACCAGTGTAATCAAATCCGATTAATAACATTCAGTTCACAACACCCGTTTAATAGAATCCGCCTACTAACTCAACAGCAAACATGTTTTCGCAGCTGCATATTCGATTAGTGTCAAAACTACCTAAACAATGGCACACAACAGGGCGGGGAGTTGCGCTCGTCGTGTTGAAACTTTAAGCTGCTTCTAATAAATTACATGGCATATCCTGGTTACTGTCACTGCTATTCTGGTAACATTGAATACTGATGCTGAATACTGAACACTGAGGTTTCACGCCATCACTGAATAGTTAACCGGCAAAACCTATCATTTGCAGTACCTATGCGGCTCACTTGCCATTTGAATATCCGTACTCCTGTGACAATAATCCTATACCACGAAAATTATTAAAGCGCTGCATAAAATCTCAGCGGGAGGACATTAGCTTATTCACCACGCTGTCCATTTGGCCGATTCGTTTGTACCCCATAAAAAGCGTGGGATATAACACTTGTGTTGTGATGCCTTCAAACAATACACAGGCGCTCATATCTCTTGCCACTTTGGCAATAAAAGTTATCGATAGTCTACTAGGAAAACACGGCTGAAGATATATTGCCGCACAGTGATATCCGTTTATGGAAGTGTAATGTACTGTAGTGTATAGTGGCAAACGCACAATAGAAGCTCATAGGAATATTCGCCTCAGTGGGAAGTAAATCCCGGGATTGATGCTATAGAGGACTCTGCCCAGAATGTATGCCTTTTGAATTTAAACAGTAATAAATAACATTAGGCCTATAAAACACGACTAGCTCCATTGTGATGTTCTTCGAATGGCTATACAAACAACCAGCGACATGATACATTATACATATACAGTATGCATGCATACATATTTAAATACATAAATGCGAATACATACATATACGTATGCATACATACATACATACTTACATACATACATACTTATATACATACATAACTAGTAACTTCGACTGCGCCGGTGTCTAATGCACAAGGCATCAACCGATGGAGCACTAAAGACAACCAGCAATCAAGTCAATATCCAAAAAAGTCAGTCCATAAGACAGAGAGGCAGCCTATGGTGGATAAGCAATTTGAAAAAGGTAAGTTAAGTTGAAAACGAAATAACACAAGCAGAACGAACAATCACAGGAAGGGAGTCCCAAAGTTTAGGTCTCGCAACCGAAAAAGCCCGTTTACCCAGAACAATTTTAATCCAAGTTATGACCAGAGCAGGACAATCCCATGGCCTTGCAGATAATGGTAAGATACATACATACATACATATATACATATATACATACATACATACACACACATACATACATACATTCCTGCATACATATATACATACAAACATACATACATATATACATACATATATACATACATACATACATACATTCCTGCATACATGCATACATATATACATACATACATACTAACATACATACATACATACATACATAAATACATACATACACACATACATACACACATACATACATACATGCAAGAATACATTCCTGCATACATGCATATATACATACATACACACATACATACACACATACATGCATGCATACATACATAAATACATACATACACACATACATGCATACATGCAATAATACATTCCTGCATACATACATACATACATATCAAGGATAACACTATTAAGAATCCCAGACTTATGATCTTGAAAAGAGTCGAAAGCAACTGAATAACACGAATTCTTTCGGGCCGTTGTGACCATTTGTACAGGCTTCTGGATCTCGCTTTGCCAAAGTCAAAGGAGGAAATTGCTACTGTGAAATGGAATACGGAATCAATGGACCGAGTACCATGTGTAACTGGACATGTGACAGCAACGAGACTTGCGGCGGAGTTAATCAAACCACGATTCTCGACACGAAAATAAGTAAGATACCGGTATCACATGCGGACACTAACTTAACACCCCCTAAAATGTATGACTCTATTTTGAATATTTGCTTTAAATTCCTGTGGCAGAACAAATTAAAGAATTTAGGATTTCAAGTAAGCTCGGCAGTGGTTATTTTTTGGAAGCCATCACATTTGAAAGAATTATATTGTTTCTAGTCCCACCCCACCCCGTCAGAACACCTAATTGCTTAGTTCGGCAAAGCTCATATGTTTCAACTTGTTTACTACCATATCCTGATTTCTGGTTTCCCTGAGGTAAAGAATTTTGACGGAGCTTCTCAAACGAATTATGGTTTTTGAATGCGACCTCACTTGAAGCGACCATCAACTGATCCTTTGTACATTGTTACAGCGGCGCTATAGAAGTCATTAGTTTCGATTTGATTAGGAAATGTCATTTCTGGAAAAGCTCCCTATTGCACTCCGTTATCTGCATATCTGTATGGCTGTCCCTTCCTCTCTTCCTCTCTCACTTCCTTCCTTCATTTCTCCCTCCATCCTTCACTGTATATACCTGTCTCCCATTTTCTTTCTCTCAATATATGTATACATATCATATTATTGATCAGAGCGCCAGGATTTTTAAAGCATTCAACCAGCCAATTTTTTATTTAGTAATAATCTAAGCGAATTATTATATGGATAGGCCGTTTCATAGGCACGTAATTAATAATTGCAGATGCAGTTGTGCCGTATTACACAGTCCTCGGATGCTATGCAGATGATGAACCGGGAAGAGACCTCGAAGTTAGAATACTTCAAGATGACGAGTCAAGTAACCGTATCGAATCTTGTGTCCAGCAGTGCATTAAGCAGGTATGAAACACTGCGATTCTAACAGGAATGTGAACCGCCACCAATGATATATACTCTATGACCGCCACTGATCTTGAACGGAAAATCTATAAGTAACTATAGACAGCTGACTCTACAACTGCTTTTTGGCCATTATTAACGCTTTAAATTGTAACGCAATAATTATCATACTATCTAAATATTTAAGATTTAAAACTTAAAGTCTATTAATCTTGACTATAAATAGCAACTATTTATTTAAAACAGTACATTAACTACACTGCTGAAAATAATAAGCTCACAGTGACATCATTTGTAGCAAAAATATATTTACAAAATGGCGTTTATTGAAGAGGACATAACAGTCATTACTACGTTTTTGCAACAAACTAAAACGTGTGGAGCAAAACGGATTACTAAAATACAAGTAAGTTATAATTAAATTAAATCGCTAATGACTGAACTAAAATTCTGTCATTTTGGACTAAACCTGAATAATTGTTTCCATTAGTAATAGGAATATTCAATGGGTTCGTTTGTTGCTTTCACAGTGTAAAACAGTTGAACTGTTTAATCCATTCGTGCTTCGTGGTTTGATTCAGGGCTACAAATATTCTGGTGTTCAGAATGGGAATCAATGTTTCTGCGGCAACAGCTATGGCAGGATTTCACGAAAACCTAACCAGAACTTCTGCAACAAGCAGTGTGGGGGAGGCTCAGCCCAGATATGTGGCGGATATTATGCTAACTCAATAATCTTCAATGCTCTACGTATGTCGGAACAAATACGTCAGACAGAAGTCCGTTTTGACTAAATTTTATATGCTGCCAGTTGAATCTATTCAAGCGCAATTTCTGCCATTTTAAGATTACGGGTTCTTCAGTCAAAGCCCTGAGTGCAAGAAGCCGGTTTGAAAGCAATCGGTGCACCAGGATAATAAATACAGTATGGTACGGTTGTTTGCATATATCTGCAGTTCTCCATCTTGTTCTAAAGCGCTGTGGAAAGGGATGCTGTCATGCCTTTCTAATAGATCTAAAACGTTGGAACTAAAGTTAAGCTAAAATGAGACAAGATGTTCAGAATAATTAATGTCTGGTATGATTGTATTCATCTGAATGTTTGTGTCATTCAAGAGCCTTTCTAAAGACCCGGTAACATGATTGCCCAACAGCTATAAAACGATGCAGCTAACTAAGGTACAGCTGCCCCATAATGGGATGTAGGGGGAAGCACTAATTTTCCGCTCTTCGGCCTTTGAACCGGAAATGCACGAATCCTATGAACGTGGACATGGAAGCAGAGTACTGCGCAGAACTTGCCGTTTACTTCCCAGCTTACAGACCACTTGTTTGGTGACTGACACGTGTCCGTGAACAACTAGCTCAGGGTCGCTAACGGATTACGCTAACTCCACAACCGTCGATGCAATTTACTCTCTTAATCCTAATCGTAAACTCACAAAATAAATTTCTGAAGCCCAAAAGCGAAGCGTAAGACGCCACCTTTTTCACGAACGTTGCGTCGAGTCAGATGGGCTGTCTAAGATATCGCATGAAGAGCAAAATCCGGGTGCCAGGAGACCAGACAGAGAAGATGCTATGCAAAAGTTATGCTGTAATGTTTCTTGAGATGCTGGTGGCCGAACAGTTTGGCTCTCTAAGCTGAGAGATTCTGCGTCGCTAAATCCACTTGTTCAAAGCCAAGTCATTGAATGCATCTAAAAATAGGCTCACCGTTGATCGAGTATTGATGTTGCCAATGCAGAGCAAATAGTTACGCTTTTCGCACCTCTGAGTATCTGAAAGAGGCGCTATATAAATTGACAAACACAATTAAAGGCAATACAAATTTACCTGTAACAGATTATTTAATACAATAGATTACAATGATGATATATAGTGCAATACATTACATATTTACCTGGAACATAAGTTATACCTGCCTTATTTATTGATGTAAATTGTAGCTGATCCAAACGTAAACGTGGCAGTACAGAAGGTTTCATATCAGAGTTCAAATTTCAGTGGGTATTGCACGTCTGATCAAGCGGTGGACGGTCACAATTATACGTCTGCTAGGTACATCTTGGGATCTGGCTGCGTCTGCTCGATTACTAAGGAGGAATTGAGTCCTTGGTGGGCGGTTAACATCGGAAGAAGAGCCTACGTCCTTAGAGTTGTCATTATTAACAGAGCCAACAACGCTGGTATGCCAATACACACAAACTTTGCAAATGTTTACACGGTGGCCAGACATAATTAACCCTACGGTTTCCAGAAAGAGATACCCTTTCTTCCACAGGGGCTGGAAACACGCAAATGTTAACAGTAGGCCTCTATTCATCGCGACCACTCATCAAAAATCATTGTTAAGTCAGTCAGTAATCACTTTTCTCGTCTCATGTCCCGATCAGATGTTATAAACGCTTGTCGTGAGCTAGCCGCTAAGCTCAGAAACAAGTCTTATATAAAATGTCATAAGTTTCTTCTCTCGTTGTGTCTTTTCAACAATCTTTCCGTACCGCCTTAACTTCGACTTTTCTTAGACTGTCGTCCTGCCCCATAAATAATCAGTTACGTAAGTAAGTGGAACCTGCCCACCCCTTGGTCCTCACACCGTTGAATGTTCGAGACAATTTAAGTTGAAAGTGATAAAAGAACTTTACTAAAACTTTGGTTGTTATTGATTTTTTTCATTCACGACAGGATATCAATTGCAAATCGTTGAATGCGCTAAAGAATTTAATATGCAAATGCTAAAAGAAGTTAATTAGTTACTTTGGTTGTAATTGCATTTTTCATTCACGACAGGATATCGATTGCAAATCGTTGAATGTGTGAAAGAATTTTAGATGCAAATGCTAAAAGAACTTAACTAAAACTTTGGTTGTTACCGAGTTTTTCATTTGTGTCAGGATATCCACTGCATAATTTCTTCGTGGGAGTATCTGATCTTCTTCCTCCCTTTGCTATCAGTCCATCACCCGCCATCTACTCAATATGCGCCAACTATTCGGGATCAGCTGGGGACGGAGAGACCTTGACGTTGCTCTGTCAACCCGACACCTCCCCTGGCAGGCTGGTTATAATTCAGATGCCTTTCGCCATCGAATCCTTACAACTCTGTGAAGTACAAGTTTACGTGAACACAACTACGCCAGGTATTACCCTAAACTTTAACCAATGCAGCACTACGTTTAAATAGTAAACAACTAAAATCCCACACGTAAACAGTAATCCATCTGACATGTTATTAAATGCAGATTAACACAGACGGAATCTCTCTGGAAATATTCAAGACAACCGGAAACATATAGCATCTACGTTGTACATTATGCTAAAATAAAATCTATGCTTTTATTGGTTATAATACCTATTTTACCAACTGTTTATCAGTAGCAACAAGTAACTATGCACTATATCACTCGACTGACCTAGTTAGCTACATTGGTAAACGCTTACGTCAAGGTTCCACTGAGCGTAAGTATGCCGTTGGTTAATTTAAGAGATTTGAATCACGGGCTAGCACCATCCGGTACAGGGGACCTTATATGGCGTGGCGCACATTCAATCGGGCTGCGGTAGTGAAGGATCTCACCAGATTGAAATATTAACACGGTCGAAGCCATACGGTTGATTTAGAAAGTCATGTACATTTGCATTATTTACAAGTCATCACCAGGAATGACAAACGTGATCCCATACTATAGTTTTTCTAGCTTGTTGGGTATTCATTTTGTTAGAATTCATCTCACGTCATAAACCAATTTTGCAGTTGCTTTAAATAAGATTGCAAACAATGAAATGGTGTTTACAATGTAATATAAATTGTAAAGGAAACAAGAGTATTCTAATGAATTGAAATGCAAAAGAAAAAATAATGTCACATATTGATCATGTCTGTTTTAGACTAATGGTGGAATTTTTTCCTTTTTATATAAAGCGAACAACAAGAAATCTCAAATATTTCACCATTGTATAATGAAATCTGATATTAATCAGTGCTTTAAGTTTCAGAAACATCAACCATCAAGAAAATGACCACATCGCTCAGTAGTGCAATTCCTTCCAGCGGAGCAGCAGAATCTACAGAAGGTGAAACTAAAAAATTCGCTGCAACAGATGTATCCAGCGAAGCAGTCGAAAGCAAAGTTGTTCAAACTACGAAATTCGAATATGTTTCCAACATTTCATTTGAAGTGAAAACTGTTGAAACAACAAAATATTCTGGAACAGATACCTCGCATACAGCAGTCAGCTTCAGCATCGAAGAAACTGCAAACTTTGCTGCCACAGATGCCACGAGTACATCAGTTCAAGGGAAAACTGTTGAAACTACAAAATATGCCACATTTACAGTTAGCAACAACATTGGAGAATCTACAAACTTTGCTACTACGGATGCCACTAGTACATCAATTGAAGGGAAAACTGTTGAAACTACAAAATATGCCACATTTACACTTAGTGACAACATTGGAGAAACAACAAACTTTGCTACTACAGATGCCACTAGTACATCAGGTGAAGTGAAAACTGTTGAAACTACAAAATATGCCACATTAACAGTTAGCGACAATATTGGAGAAACGACAAACTTTGCTACTATAGATGGCACGAGTACATCAATTGAAGGGAAAACTGTTGAAACTACAAAATATGCCACATTTACAGTTAGCGACAACATTGGAGAAACGACAAACTTTGCTACTACAGATGACACGAGTACATCAATTGAAGGGAAAACTGTTGAAACTACAAAATATGCCACATTTACAGTTAGCGACACCATTGGAGATACTACAAACTTTGCTACTACAGATATCTCAAGTAAATCAGGTAAAGTGACAACTGTTGAAACTACAAAATATTCTGGAATAGATACCTCGCAAACAGCAGTCAATATCAGCATTGGAGATACTACAAACTTTGCTACTACAGATGGCACTAGTACATCAGGTGAAGTGAAAACTGTTGAAACTACAAAATATGCTACATTAACAGTTAGCGACAATATTGGAGAAACGACAAACTTTGCTACTACAGATGCCACTAGTACATCAATTGAAGGGAAAACTGTTGAAACTACAAAATATGCCAAATTTACAGTTAGTGACATCATTGGAGAAACTACAAATTTTGCTACTACAGATATCTCAAGTAAATCAGGTAAAGTGACAACTGTTGAAACTACAAAATATTCTGGAATAGATACCTCGCATACAGCAGTCAATATCAGCATTGGAGAAACTACATACGTTGCTACTACGGATGCCACTAGTACATCAATTGAAGGGAAAACTGTTGAAACTACAAAATATGCCACATTTACAGTTAGCGACAACATTGGAGAAACTACAAATTTTGCTACTACGGATGCCACTAGTACATCAATTGAAGGGAAAACTGTTGAAACTACAAAATATGCCACATTTACAGTTAGCGACAACATTGGAGAAACTACAAATTTTGCTACTACGGATGCCACGAATACATCAACTGAAGTGAAAACTGTTGAAACTACGAAATATGCTAATATTGACGATTCCAAAAGAGCACTTGCCACCAAAATGGCTGAAACTACAAAACTTTCTACTAGAGATACCTCCAGTACATCGGGCGAAGCTAAAGTCGCTGAGACGAGTGATTTTGCTAGTGCAGTGATCATGAACACAGAGACTGACATGACAACTGATAGAACCGCAAACATTGTTCGCTTAGTCTTCTACAGGAATGTTTCTGATAGCCAAGTCACCGGAACCATAAATTCTACTACTAGTCTTTTGGAGTCACCCGGCTTAGTTTCAGAAACGTCTGTCCCAGACCTTTCGTCAGTTGAAACAAGTAAGTACAAATTGACTTTGTACTTTCAGGGTCATACAGAGTGCCACAACGATCAGTGCTTTGGGCACGGTTGTTTTTAATTTTTTTTATTAATTATGGATTTATGTAATATTTCTAAGTTTACAGAAAATATAAAACTACTTAGAAACATATACTTCAACTGTCATAAAATCCTCGCTGGCGCATGTGGGAAATAAAAAACGCATATGGGGAAGAAAATCTCCGAGTTTTTGTATAAAATGTGACGAAAAGTATTGAAAGTGAGTGAGAAAGATAAGTACTTTGGATTGATTATACATAAGATTGCAACCGTCAAGACAATTTGCCGAATCAAAAAACTCTGTACAATGGGGACGATGAAAAGGGCAAGAGCTAGAGACAAAAAATGCTCGGGATATACGAATATCTTGTGAGCCACTGTTTTAGCATTGTATTCATGTATTGAATCCATGCCAAAAACAAGTAGAACAACTGGATAAAGTAAGACAATAGCTCATTTATGCATGCTGAAGGAATACATAAGTGAACTATTGCCTTATTGTATCGTATTATACATATGTACGCGTGCATTCATGTTAAAAGTAACATCATCTATGTGAAAAGTAATTTCGTTTATGTTAAAAGAAATATCATTCATGTTAAAAGTAACATCATTTATGTGAAAAGTAATATCGTTTATGTTAAAAGAATATCATTTATGTTAAAAGTAACATCATTTATGTTTAAAGTAATATCGTTTATGTTAAAAGAAATATCATTTATGTTAAAAGTAACATCATTTATGTTAAAAGTAATATCGTTTATGTTAAAAGAAATATCATTTATATTAAAGGTAACATCATTTATGTTAAAAGTAATATCGTTTATGTTAAAAGAAATATCATTTATGTTAAAAGTAACATCATTTATGTTAAAAGTAACATCGTTTATGTTAAAAGAAATATCATTTATGTTAAAAGTAAAATCATTTATGTTAATAGTAACATCATTTATGTGAAAAGTAACATCATTTATGTTAAAAGTAATATCGTTTATGTTAAAAGAAATATCATTTATGTTAAAAGTAACATCATTTATGTGAAAAGTAATATCGTTTATGTTAAAAGAAATATCATTTATGTTAAAAGTAACATCATTTATGTGAAAAGTAATATCGTTTATGTTAAAAGAAATATCATTTATGTTAAAAGTAAAATCATTTATGTTAAAAGTAACATCATTTATGTGAAAAGTAATATCGTTTATGTTAAAAGAAATATCATTTATGTTAAAAGTAAAATCATTTATGTTGAAAGTAACATCATTTATGTGAAAAGTTATATCGTTTATGATAAAAGAAATATCATTTATGTTAAAAGTAACATCATTTATGTTAAAAGTAATATCGTTTATGTTAAAAGAAATATCATTCATGTTAAAAGTAATAACAACAGACAATAATGTGTCCGCTCGGTTTTGCTTATATGACAAAAACTCTGATAGTGACAATGATAACACTGGCCAACAGAAAAAAATTTTTTTCTTGTTGCCTTCGGTTTTAGACCTGTTCTTGGGGTAATTTTGGGCGCTGATTCAGAAAATGTCATTGGATTGAGTGCATCAGGTCTAGTTTCTGAGATATCGTCGATTTTGTAAAGAAAACCCAGTCCACTCTTTAAACGATGTCTTTGACAAAACTAAAATGTCATAATAAGCTTTATTTATGGCTAATTATAATTCTTGCTGATTCATATAATGCCTACATCCTTATAATGTAAAATCAGCATATCTTGCCGCGTGCTGAGATATTGCTGATTCAACGAAATAACTATTCCGTAGCCTACAGCTTACTCAGCACTAAATTCATGGCCTCATTTAGAATTTATTTGTGCTTATACAGCGTTTCATGGTTTCGAACTATGTAAATAGATTATGCTGAAGTCAGCATTTATAGCCTATATAAACCGCCTCCTGAAAGCTAGAGCAGCCGCAGTCGTCTTAGGGCATATTAAGAGTTGGTCGCAAGAACAATCTGTGAATGTGAGCATTAAATAACTACGTGTTCTTACTATTTTTTAGGTTAGTCATTTAATTCCTCAGATGCGAACATCCTTAAGGTTATGGCTACTTCCAGACGGAGCTGCATTAACCATCCAGACATATTCTGCTACATTTGTGGGGAATACACACTAAAAGCAAACAGGAAACCGATTTCTGAGTTTGTAAAAAGAGCATATGTAGGTTATTTTGGTGTCAAACTTGGAGATCAAGATAAGCAATGGGCTCCTCATACAGTATGCAAAACTTGTATTGAACAATTGCGCCACTGGACAATTGGAAAGAGAAGCTGCCTAAAATTTGGTGTACCGATGGTTTGGAGGGAACAGATAAACCACTTCGACGACTGTTACTTTTGTATGGTTAATATCATAGGCATCAATCGAAATAATCGTCACAAGTTGTCTTACCCTGATATACCTTCAGCCAGGAGACCTGTTCCGCATTCGGATATTGTACCAGTTCCACCTTTTCGCGAACTACCTCAGCTCTCAGACGATGAGACTTGCATGTCCAATATCGGACAAGATGACGAAAGTGAAGAAAGTGGGGGCAGTGACAGTGATTTCCAATCAACTTCACACAGTGAACGTTTTGACCAAAAAGAGTTGAGTGATCTGATCAGGGACTTAAATCTTTCCAAAGAGTCCTCTGAATTGCTTGCGTCCAGACTAAAGGAAAAGAATGCACTTCAGCCTGGAACGAAAATTACAATTTATAGAAACAGAGAAAAGGATTTGCTGCCATTCTTTACCGAAGACAACAACCTAGTATTCTGTAATGACATCAGCAACTTATTGAAGAAAATTGGTCTGTCGGATTACAGCCCAGATGAGTGGCGTCTTTTTATCGACAGTTCAAAACGTAGTCTGAAATGTGTGCTTTTAAATAACGGCAACAAATTTGGTTCTATTCCAATCGGTCACTCCACCAGGATGAAAGAAGAGTACAATGCCATCTCTTTAGTACTGGAAAAGATAAAATACAAAGAACATCAATGGGTAATTTGTGTAGACTTGAAGATGGTAAATTTCCTCCTTCGTCAACAAAGTGGCTACACAAAGTATCCCTGCTTTTTGTGTCTTTGGGACAGTAGAGCCAAGCATGAACATTGGACAAGAAAAGATTGGCCTTCGAGGAAAGACATGGTGGTTGGAGCTCAAAATGTAATCAAGTAATCTTTGGTGGCACGAGATAGGATCATACTGCCACCACTACATATAAAGCTAGGCCTGATGAAACAATTTGTCAGGGCTTTGAATAAAGAAGGTTCATGCTTCGAATACATAGTACACAAGTTACCAGGAATTACAATGGAAAAATTGAAGGCTGGAATCTTCGATGGTCCACAGATCAGGCAACTTATGAATGACCCACTTTTCATACCATCAATGAATGAAATCGAATCTTGTGCCTGGTCTTCCTTTGTTCTTGTAACTAAAAATTTTCTTGGCAACAAGAAGGCAGACAATTATGCACAACTAGCACAACTAGCATATCGCTTCTTCATTTCAACAAGCTTGGCTGCAACATGAGCATTAAAGTCCATTATCTCCACAGTCACTTAGATCGCTTTCCAGAGAATCTTGGTGACTTCAGCGAAGAGATTTCACCAAGACATCAAAACAATGGAAAATCGATATCAAGGAAGATGGGATGCACACATGATGGCAGACTATTGCTGGAATATTATGCGCGATTGTTCCGGCAGATGCCACACTCGGAAATCGTACAAAAGGAGCTTCTTCGGTGTCGAATGACTTGAAATTTTTATAACAAACTTGTTCTGTTTGGTATCATATAAGTACAGTTTCAGGTACTACCATTTTCTTTTAAGTATTTGTATTATTATGTTTATTTAGTGTATCACATAATAAATTGAGCACTACATAATTATAGCTATAGCCTTATGTTTTATGGGCGAGCAGAGGCAAGGACTGGTATATGGCATAATGTTCTATATCTCGAAAACTAGACCTGCTGGGAGAAAACTGGTGCCTTTTCTGGAATCAGCAGGTCAAATATACCCAGAAACAGTTCTAACATTTGAGGCAACAAATTATGTGTTGGCCAGTGTTTATTATAGTCATTGGACGCATTTACTAAGCCCGAATTCCGCTGTATGCTGCACAGGTGATTTAGAAACTTTGCAGAGCTCCGTTGCATGGACTTCAAAGGTTCCTGGAAACGCGGAAATCGCGAAATATACATCTTGCATACTTGCATGCATACATACACACCTTAAAATAGTGGTAGACATACAGGTTTACAGTATACCTGGAACCAAGCACTACCATGGCCATCTGACGAGTAACCAGCACCAACATATGCTGCTACGGGCACTCTTTTTCCAGCATTAGTGCAGCCTCAACAGGGGCTTTTGACAACCAACCGAAGCTGGTACCAACTTAACACTTACTAAGTGAATCTAGACAACATTCATTGACCCAAACCAGTACGTTTTAAGACAGTTTGAAAATATTCGCTCACACAGTAATATGCTACAGCACATAAATGCAGTGGCAAATTGTTCCAGGAAGACGGTTCAGTAATACACAAGAAAGCACAATGAGCCCGAGTTGTAGTATATATTCTTGAGTTTCTTCATTTTCTGACTTTCAGAGGTGCCTTGTGGCGTCCAGACGGCAGTAAAATACAAGAAAGAAATTCTTGGAAATTGCGAATTACTCAATGAAGGATGGTCAAGGGAGAATGTACTGTGTAAATCAGTCAACGGAAAAGATACCCCAGTCAATCCCCGATCGAATTGTGCTAGTAAACTAACATTTCAAATGTTACAAGTTCAATTAAAACTGAAAGTATACAATCGCAGTAAGAAGTAGGTCATTAAGTAGCCTTTATTTATACCTGACAATTGCACTTAATATATTTTATAGAAAATGATTACATACATATTTAATTGTAATTGTAATCAGAAACTTGTAAAGCGCCCCTTCAAGGTAGCCTCATCAGATGCCCTCTTGGCCCGACGTCCCAAAACTGGGGATAATACGGCAATAATTTGAACTGTGTTATAACATAACATCTGTTATTCAGTAATTCATTCAGAGTATTTATATAGCGCCCCCAAAGATACCTATTCAAAGGCGCTCCCAGTGCATAATTCTATGCAGTTGATTACGCATTAAAACTGCGACGAACGTTAAAAATTTTGGCAAAGGCACAATCTTAACTATACTTTAACAAATTGAACACTCTATATCTTCTTTTCATAGCTGCACTTTCATATATTTATGAATGCCTTGAGTTTTTGCATATGCATTTTGCTAGGTAACCGTTGCCATCCAGTACCCTTGGTAGCAAATGCAACTTTGGTACATTTCAACCAGTCTTCGAGGAGCGTGTTGTTAAGATGCCTGGAAGGCCATCGATTTCGTGGCGGCAGAGATGAATTCCTTTCCATTTGCAACGATGATGGCAGTTGGAATGATATTCCTCCATGCGCAGGTAACTTTGGATATCACTTAACGAGAAATCCAGTTTCCAAGCTTCAGCTTTATTTAACGACATCTTATGGTATCAAAGGCCGTTGACGTCGTCCTCTTCCCTTATCCAGACTTTGATTGATTGATTGATTGATTGACTCTTTTATTGATCCCAAATTCAACACATCAGGTTACACATAAAACATACAGTTTGCCAGGATACAAAAGGCAAACCCAGAAAGGACCAGGGTCCCGCTTAAATATGGTCACCTATTAACATCAGTGAAGTAAAATGGCAATCGAAATGTAAACAAAGCAAGTATCATTATGTAAGCAAACTAAATAAGTTATGTACAATCAGTACACAAATGAAACTAAAAATAAAACTATATACAAGTCCAGCGCATTACACAGTCCTATAGAAAAAAAACTCAGAAAAAAGGAAGCAAAAAACTAATGGTTTGTATGAACAATTCAGTTGGCAGTCAAACAGATGTTATTAAATAGTGACGCATCTGCCTTTTAAACAGTTTCAAACTTGACAACATACGAATGCTCATTAGTAAAGCGTTCCAAAGTGAAGGGCCAGCACATTTAATATTTGAATAATCGAGTGTTGGTGCGAGCAAAACTGGCATAATAATTACCGTGAGTCCTAGTAAAATATGAGTGATGATCGATTATGTTGAAGTAGCCATCAGACTTCGATGGCAATAATTTATGTTGATATTGATACATAAACACAGAGATCTGAAACTTATTAATGGAATTAATTTTTAAAATATTTAGATTGACAAAACAGGGTTCAATATCGTTCCCTTGGAAGGTTTTTGTAATAATTCTAAGAACACGGCGCTGCAAAACAGATAAGCATTTTATATGCGAAGGATAATTAGAGGCCCATAAAAGGTTACAGTAGGATAAGTAAGGATGGCACTACCAGACTAAAGGCAGTGGCGGAGTTTAATTTATAATAAAAATTATAATATACACAATAGTCGAATTTATAATTTATTCTACTATGCAAAAGTAACTTTAGATTAACGACATTTACACTTCGTCCTGCGTAGAATATTAAATTTTTACAACGATTTCATGCAAAAAGTTCTTGCTATTAACATTCAAACAGTTTAGTATCTGCTTCATGAACAAGAAATAATGCATTATGATATAAAACTGCATTCATGGCTTAAGTAAATCATATCTAAACTCACTTCGAATAACTAATTTTTCCAATATATACATTATTTTGAATTACTCTTGTTATTTTGCTACTGATGTGAATTTTAGCACCGTTTAAATTAACATACGTATTTCGAATATTAACCTGGTTTTCCCTAACTAATTATAGCTTTAATTACGAGTTTATTTGGAGCAACCATCAAATCCGGGCATTTTGACAGTGGTGCTATAGAAGTCACTAGATTATATTCGAATAGAAACCGAATTAAATTTACTTATAATCTGAAAAATTGCATTGCACCGTTATCATAGGACACAAGGCGTCAAACGACGATCGATTCGAAGTGAAACTACTATTTGTAATTATAATTCTGTGAAGAAAATATGTTGAAATCATTAAAGACTAGAGACAGGAGGCATGATTAAGATGAATTTGTTAGCCTTTCAGAATTATTATTATTATTTTTTACCCGAGGTAGGTATAATGCCTCAGATGGTGAAAAAATTAGTTCGGAGACAAAAGTGAGCATCTTGACCCACTGACTTCTCCAGTCCACATTAGTCGAACAACAGGCCTACAGATTGCTAGTAAGGAGTTTATATAAACTTTACACAATGTACAGGTGCCTGGAAAATAAAGGCATTCTTATTGGAATGTACGGTATTTAAATTAATTTACGGCAATTGTATTATTATGTTTAGAGACTCATTGTCCGAAGCTGATTCAACAACCGAATCTCAGCCTCAGCTCAGTGGACTCGGTTTACAAGTCTGTAGTCATAGCAAAATGTGATACAGGCTTTGCCTTCTCTGACAATCGCAGCAGTAAAGCTTTGGAATGCTTGGGGACGGTTAAATGGAACGACTCCTTATCCGAATGCCTAGGCACGTAGAGATAACCTAATCTAATCTTATCTCCCTGATGTGATGTAATCTGTTCTATTTTATTCTGTTCCATTCTAACCTGATTCGACCCTACCATGACCTACACTTGTCAGTATTTAACACTCACAAATCCGGCTATTTCTCTATTAGAAATTTTGAATCTCGTCACTGTATTGTATTGTGTTTGTTAACTTATATAGCGCTTCTTACAAAATAAACTACTCATAGGCGCTTCCGGCATGAGAACTCCGGGGAAATAAGAACGACTTAAAACAACGAGTTGGCTGAGCTCTGTCACCAACGAGACCCTTGCACGAAACGAAAGCATAAGTCCATTCCATAGAGATGGGCCAACAACAGCAAAAGCCCTCTGCTGCGCAAGATAACATATTAGAATTTATTCGTACATTTGAAACTCATAGTCTAGCTAAATCGATACAATATACTATTATAATCTGCTCTGTATCACTGATTTTTTTTTAAATTCAATCTTCAGCTATTACTTGCTCAAGTCCACCAAGTATTCAGCATGTGTCTCAGAAAGGTTTGGAGTTGGCGAGTCCTGATGGTGTGTTTTCATACCATTCCACTGTAAGCTACAACTGTTCAGATGGGCGGAGATTTGAAGACGGTCACACAACTAAGACAATCTCATGCATTGGGTTTAACAGCTGGAATGAAACGTCTTTTTCTTGTGACCGTAAGTACAACATAACCGCAACTTAATAATCCTATGCACAATTAGTAATTAAACTTTTATACAGAACAATAGATTAATATATATATCCATATTTTAGGTTATTAAAGTTTTCGTTCAAACTCTTTATGTTACTGGTTCAAAATAATGAATATTTAATAATAGAATAAGCTATAGTAATAAAATGATAGCATTCAAGATAATATCAGACGTTTAAGAAAAAAATTAAACACTCAAAATGCATTTTCATTTTAACGTGTGGCCTGCGGCTGATAGACTGGAAATTCTAGCGATATTACGATGTAAATAACTTATAATATGAAGTGGCTTATTCGCTTTCAGTCAACCGCTGCGAGCCAGTGCCACTGGTCAGTCATGCGAAACCAAATAGCACTTTGGCCGTTGGCACTGTAACGAGTTATATCTGTGACCCGGGATACGCATTACCAAACGCTACTGACAATACTATTCGGTGCATAGCTGGAAAGTGGCTCGGAACTCCTCAAGAATGTCAGCGTAAGTTTCTTTTCTAGTTTATATCCAAAGAAAATTAATTAAAATCACAATCAGTATAACCTCATTTTAAAATGGACTTGAATCAATAAACGATTTGCTATCATCAGCTTCCCTGAGCTGGGAGCGACTGCGTATTGAGATATTGATTTTAAATTCAAATCATGGATCTGCGAGTTACATACTGTAAGCTATCAGCAAGATGTAAAAATTACGGTGTATATGGTTACTTTAATTTATTTTGAAAGAATTTTCCAAATGATTGAGTACAATGCCAGTCAAGAATTACAGGAATTTACGACACATAACGTTAAAATTAAGGTTGGAGCAGACTCGGCCGGCGACTAGAAGGAATGTTTAGATCAAGTAGTAGTTAGAGAAAGTGATTGGATATTTAATGGTTTCTTAATTAGTGTACCTCACCCATGAGTGAGGGATTCATTAGATCATATTCGTTTCTTTCTTAATTGCAGGATTAAAATGCCCATCCATTAACACTGAACATGCTGACGTAAATTCTACCAACCGTGACTTCGAGACAGTCGTACAAGTTCAATGTGACAAAGGATACCTGATAGGAAATCGTACGTCAGGAACTGTACGTTGCGATGAGTCAGGGAATTGGGTGGAAGGCGATGTAACGTGCAAGGGTACGAATGAACTTTGAACTTGATGTTAATTGAGTGCTAATTATACATGGTGCGTCACGGCGGTTTATCGGTAACGCTTTTGATCAATGACCATACGTGTGTGATGATGATGATTATGATTGTGATGATGATGATGATGATGATGATCAGTTCTCTGCCCGAAGGCAGATCCATGAGATCAGTGAGGTGGTTTCCCGTTGCCTTCCTCACAGACAATTGTGGTTGAGCAACTTTTCCAAGGTCGCTACGCAGTGGCTTGAGGCAGATTTGAATTCGTGACCCTCCGGTTACGAGGCACAAATCATACAACTACACCACCGCGTCCCACTCATACGTATGTGTATGTATGTATGTATGTATGTATGCATGTATGTATGTATGTACTGTATGTATGTATGTATGTATGTGTATATATATACAGTGCATCTCACATCATACAATATATCGAAGATATCCTAGCGTATATGAAAGGCCTTTGAAAGGCGCTATATAAAGTGTCTAGATAACTAACTAATTAACTAATATATGTGATTGGTCTTCATCACAGAACAGAATTAAGAAGCAGGGAATGTGTGTTGCTGGAAATTATGGCTTTGTCAGTGTTCTCTATGCACCTTGTTGCCTACCACGTTTTTTTAAAAACTTTCATCACTGTGCCACTAACAGGTTCAACACTTTTTTTAAATCGTCTCTCGTATCTTTGAGGATAAAATGCCATGTTTTGTAAACACATCTATGTAGAATTTACAGTTAGTTTCTTTAACTTACTGTAGCAATCGATTGCCATGATCCTCCCTCTGTGCCAGAGGCTGGTCTGATCATTCATACAACAACTTATGGAAGCTATGCCACCTATCAGTGTGTAGATGGTACTTGGATGCAGAGAAATGTCTGGCATCAGACAATCACCTGCGACTCGGAAGGAAATTGGAAACCGGATATCACAGCCACAAAGTGCAGCAGTAGGAATAAACCTAATAAATTATTAATTAAATAAATTTTTATTTATTCATTTCATCAGTAAAATTTTTATATAGTTTGGCCTACGTCATTCATCTTTGCCTGTTGTGATTCCAATAACATCCTGTAACTCTGCTGTCACTTTAATATCTTACATAGAAACTCGTAATGATCAAATCAAATTTGTCCTGTCTTATCTTGTCTTCAACCGCCCTAGAGCCGAGGATTGGCTGCACCACGGACAATTTTGTGCCATCTGCTTCTGTCCCTTGTCTCCTGTAATAACTGGTCGAACGATAATTCAGTCCACGACTTGATGTTATCGATCCATGTCATCTTGGGTCTTCCCCGCGCTGGAGATCCAGGAATTGCTCTTGGATGATCTCTTTCTCTAGGTAGTCTCCAGTCTATCGTAGCACATGCCCGAAGTATGAAAGCTTCCTCAAGACGTAAAGTTGCTAATACACTGTTAATGATAAATTGCTGTTATCAAAATTATTTTTGAAGAGCTAATTGCTATACATATATCCAGGGATTGACTGCGTTCCACTGGTCCTTCGGGTATGCAACACTTCAGAAGTGGCCATTGGAACAGTGGTCAACGTCAGTTGTCCTGATGGTCAGTGGCTACGTTCGGGACTGGATGAAGGAATGCTTTCTATGATGGCAATCTGTGATAAGAACGGCAATTGGACGCCATCTGTTCCATTCTGTACAGGTAAGGAAAACCTCGTACTTTGTGTACAGTTCTACCTGAGAATTCCGAGAAAGAGGCGGAGGTCTGGCCATATGAGGCTGACCGAAAATCGGGTACTTGTGAGTATTTGCTTAGAATCCAAGGACGGCTACAAATGGCGATGATATATGGTAGCTGATTGGTCTGAGTGCCCGTCTTGTCAAGCGGAACGAGCAGGTTCGAGCCTTCGCTAAGGAAGGGACCTTGAGCACGCCTTTCACGCACAATGGCTCATCGCCATCGACTGATGCTTTTTCATTATATGGTGGCGCTTAAAATATTCAGATATAATAAATAATGACAATACGAATTTCATAATTATTCTGTCTCTTCCAGGCATTTTTTTAGGTTCTCAAAGGCGCTAAATAAATAGCCAGATACATACATCCATGCATACATATATACATACATCCATCCATCCATACATACATATATGCATACATACATATATACATACATACATATATGCATACACACATACATACATACATACATACATACATACATACATACATAGAGGTCATGATAATCTACAACACGACGGTCTTTCACAGTAGATTAAATAGCCCGCCATGTGCGTCGCGGTAGTCTATTCGGTAGCGCGCTGGGTCTCTAATCCAACTATTGCTGTTTCGAGCTTGCTGAGCGGACTCTATGTAGCGTCCATGAATATATATATAGTTCGCGGACACTTGTCTCGCAGCTCAGCTTCAGATTTACTGACGTTGGCCGCGTAATAAGTGCAATAAATGAATGAATGACTAAATGACTAAAATAATAAATAATAAATAACGGTTTTATGGCTTGATTTAGAAATTGTTAGTTTTTTTAATAATGCACTTTAGATTCAAACAAAGTCGCAGCGGTTATATTATTAGAAAGTGCTGCTTTTTTATAGGACCTAGAAATGAGAAAGCAATTGGAAAGCCATCCTGCTAATGGCTTGCTGAACTTCTTTCAGCGTCATTAAACAGACCTTTCAGCACTGATAAAGTAGCATTAAGCCTATACATACATACATACATAGATACATACATACATACACACATGCACACATACATACATACATGCATACATACATACCTACATACATGCATACTTACATACATGCATACATACATGCATACATACATTCATGCATACATACATACATGCATGCATGCATACATGTATGCATACAAATATGACGCTAAATACAAGCTATATACTGTACGGTGCATGACTAGTTGTATTCAATTTCGTCATAGATATTCAGCTGGGTACTGGATTGCAGTTGAAAGTCGTCAACGAAGCAAGCGGTGCGAACATCATTGGAATCGTTTCGATCACACTGGTAGGCGTTGCTGCCATCACCTTGATTGTTCTGGATCGACGAGCATTACTCAGAAGCGCCTTGCTTTTCAAGAGAAGAATTGCATTGATCACCTCTGCGAAGACAGACAACTAGTCGCAGAACATTTAACGGATATTAGCCAACCACAAGACACTTGATTAGGGACTGCAACTAGTGTTTCCACAAAGCCTGACACTATTCCGTAAGCACACTAAAACGATATAAGATAGCACCACAGAGAACGTATTTATATATAAATTAACAGAAGTGTTGTCACGTTTTTGCTGGCTTCAATAGAGGACACTGAGAATCTTGAAATTTACAAGAAAATGCTTCAACTAATTTTGTATGCACTCTAATTTTTAACTGTGCACTCTAGCTAGTTAATCTGATGCTCCTTAATTAAACTGTCAGATTTACATATGGTGCATTATATGTTCATTCCTTGGCGGCTACACTAGTTGGGCCCACCATGCACATCTGTTTCAACTTACTAACTTATCGTAGCTCGTCTACCGGTCTTCGTGACCGTCTGAATTTCGACTGGAATTCTTCAATAGTAGCCTATCAGTTTGAAGCCACTTCTGACTGATTCTTATGTATTATGATAACGGTACATTTAGGTTACACTAGAATAGACCAATTTAATATACTGACAATCTAACTAATGCACAAATTAATTACGACCATTTCATTACGTCCAATGAGCAGAAAGTTTAAACTAACACAAGCTGCTTAAATGCTTGTAATTATTGTGAATAAGATTCGAATTATAATTGTAGAGAATACTGAGTTCACAGTCACAAGTAGGCCTACAATGTTCAGAGAAAAATATCACAAAATATTTTAAAGAAGATTCGATGTCGAATGAGCTAAGCGCCAAAAGAACATAGCGAAATGCTTTTTATATCATTAGTTTGCGATTTAAGTCCAATCTCCAGACCGCAGCTGAAACTTTTCGCAGAACCTCATCGGCATGAGAAGTGGATTCGTATGAAAGAAGTTGAAGTATCGATTAACGGAGGAAATCCGTTAATCGATACTTCAACTTCTTTCATTGGTGCCAGGTCTTCCATCAATAAACGGTCCACTTCTTCAACACCTCTATATATAGCTAGATTGTATCCAGAAAAAAGGAACTCTTACGCAAATTCAAATAACTTGAGCAAAGACCGATAAAATTTAAGTTGAATAAAAGTGTTTTTCCTTAGTTATTAACTCTTAATAATTTTCATAGTTTATGGATGGTTCCTTAAAATGGCGTTATAATATTTCGTAATTATTTCCGCTAACTCTGACCGGTAACCGTTTTCATTATAATCGATGCTTCAGGAGACATTAATGTGCTAGCTTTTGTTCGTGTGTCCGGGCGAATAAGGGAAATTTTTTAGCATAAACTCTCCATGCTCATTGATACTCTCGATTATGTACTACCGATGTTTTGAAAGTATTAAACTTTGGAAAATGTATCTTATTAGTGGAATTTTCTAGTCATTCCTTTTTCTGGAATGTTTTGAAATAAAGAGAAAATCGGGGCGAGATGGATCATGGGAGTACGATGGATCCCTGCAATTTAAGGCGTCTATTATTGCGACATCTACCGAATGTGTTCGAGTTACTCTTAAACAATTTGAGTTGCTCTTAAAGTGTCGAGTTACTCTTAAACTTTTGTCCAAGGTCAACATTTGCGTCGCGGAGTGTCAGCTTTTATCGTTACCTTTCTGTGAGAAAAAATTAGTAAATTTCTTCTAGTTAGAAGGAATTTACTAAGCATTCTATTATGGATTATGGCAGGACTCTGATATAAGTTTATATATTTACTAGAAGCCCTTTTGTTCTGAAAGAACAAATTTTGTACTTGAATGATATACAGTGGATTTTAACTGTCCTTTGTGAAAAGTCTATACTATATGCTTGGGGCGAGATGGATCACATACATATACAGGAATAAGCGGTTCATCTTAGCGTTGGGGCAAGATACACCATGCTTTAAGTCAAGCATGGTGTATCTTGCCCTAACGCTAAGATGAACCTATTCAAGTCATCTTATTCCTATATATGTATTTGTGTATTATTTTTGAAATCTTTAGCACATATACAGGTCTAATCAAATTTGTTTTTCCCATATATTTTTAACTGAGTGGGTTATGAGTAGAACAAAAATAGTTCTATTTTTGCATATTCCTGGGTTAATTTAACTAAAATTCCTTGTGAGATCCCGTCTCGACCCTAGATTCCCCACCATATCTCCAAGGATCACGCGAATCGCTTCATCTTTAAACAAGTAAGAACCTCTTGCCAAGTATAAATACATTGTTGATTTTGTAAAGTTTTTATTCTGCTGCCCACCCTTTCTTGCATATAAATCCAAGGGCGACAACAGAAAAGTAAGTAAAGCCGACTCGTCCCATGAGGAATATAGGGGAGGCGTTCATTTTATTTTCTTAGGCCACTGATCCGAAAATGGACGAATCTCAATGTCTTGGACACGAGGCCTGTGCATCGTCGCAGGACTTGCCGTTTACTTCCAGCTTACCTCGGTGCCAAATTATACTGCTTGGTGACAGAGACATGTGTGCGCAAACAACTTGCCCAGGGTCGTTACACGGAGTAGAACCCGAAATCGCATGATAATTGGCCAAGCGCGTTACCAATAGACGCGACGCCGATTGTGTTAAACATGTGCATGCACATTTAGCGCCGTATGTATTGTCTGTAGTTAATTCTATGAACACAGGCATAAAACAATTATATAGCGCCTTTAGGTTGCGAATGCCCAATGCTACAGTTTGGTGATTTTGTGTTTTGTTATATACGATAATCAGATCATCCGGTAACGATTATTTTAACGATTAACGATTACACCGCGTCCGGTAACGATTATTTTCGGCTATCACGACGTACAACGCGTTTAAATTAAATCAATCATGCATGCAGGGATGATTCATTTCATGTAGTCGGTCATAAAGGTTTTGTGCGAGAAACTAGGGGTGACTAGTATAACAAATTGTGTCCTGTTCGCACGGCTCTTCAATCGTAGCGCCTTTCGAAATCGACAAAATATGCAAACATATGCAAAAGATACAATACATCATTTCAAAAGATCATGATTTAAACAGGATGTGAGCATAATGGTAGACACATCGGTCTCTCTGGTCCAACGAACGCTTGCCTGCTCATTTCTCCGTAAAGGTTTTTATACATAGAAGCATAAAGTCAGAAATGAACTGTCGGCATACTTGTATTGCATTGTATACGGCAATTTATATAGCGGCTCTTACAGAAAAACAATACTCAGGGCGCTTCCCACATGAAAGTCCCTAGGAAAGATGTGAGTTTAATTGCATATAATTGTCCTACTGTTGTATCGAACTCTAAGCCGACTGCAGGCCTTTACGAGGCAGGAATTGTATGTTGATGGAGTGTATGGGTTTGACTATACACATTGGCGTTTTGTATACACATTGTTGCCTAGCTTGTGTTGACTGGGGAGTGCCTACTCGTCGTGTGTCCACGGTAGTCATGAACACATTCAGCCAACTTTTGTAATGTAATTTATACCAAATACTATGCAACTGGTAACGTGTTTAGTCAATGATCATGCGGTTCCGGGTTCGACTCCGTGTAACGACTCTGGGCAAGTTGTTTGCGCACACCGTGCCTCTGTCACCAAGCAGTAGAATTTGGTACCGACATAAGCTGGGAAGTAAATGACTTGTCATGGGATGCACTGGCCTCATGTCTAGGACCTTGGGATCGTCCATTGCCTCGGCTCAAGGGCCTAAAGGAAAGGATATGAGCGCCTCTCCTGCGTCTCATTTGTGGGATATAGGATACTTTACTTTACTGTACTATACGACGTTTGTGGTTTATTCTGAATTCTTGAAAACCCACTCGGACGGTAATACAGTGTACCGTTTAAATAAACTTTAAAAGTTGAATAAACCACAGAATTTAGCTGGAGAAAGACTAGCGTAGGCCTAACGGAGCAGCCTTCGTGAATTTACATCAGTCGGTTATGTATCTTGTTTATCGCCGTCTTGACCTGGGACGCGAATCCCGTAGACTGGAACAAAACTTAAATATTGATCTTTAGCGAAAATCTATTGAAGCTAAAACCATGCTAATTAACGTAATTAAGAGAAGTACAAGTATAAATAAGATGACAATAGTATAATAATAATCTGACGGTTTCAGATATCCTGTAATTCGTAGCATTGCACTCAAATGCACATTAAATAATAATAATAATTAGCAAACTTCAATAGCGCCGGAGTCTCATTTCGGTATCAGCTTAGGACTGACCTTTTCAGCTGGTTTATCCACCACTCGCTGCCTCTTTATCTCAGTGCACTGACTTTCCTGATACCGGATTCATTTTCGTGCGCCATCGGTTGACACCTTGTGCGTTAGACAGCGGCGCTAAAGAAGTCTTATGATACCCTACTGAATATTACATCTCAGAGCATTACATCACATTACGCTGTAAGGCATTACACTGCATTCAATTGTGTTACAGTAAGTATTGACAAGTCTTGTATACGGCTGGCAACGCGTTTTGGAAACGTCAACGCAGTTTAAGGGGTTCGCCTTTAGCGCTGCCCATAGGACAATTTCTTGCAAGGATCCTAAACAATGAAAATCACTCATGTCGACCCATCCACTGACCAACATCCGACAAACACCATTTGGATTCCTGTTTTTGGCTGAGGTATACGATACCTTCTTCATTGTTCACTGCGACTCAGTGCCCGTTTACGAGATGAATCACACAGCAAGAGAGCTTCGGAAAAGCACTCCGACAATACAATATTATGCATTGTCAGCTGGTGTGTGTTGTTGCCATAAACCGTGTATCATTATAATGGTTGCAATGCTTGCAGTTGTATATCTGTGGTGTTTGCCATCGTAAACAACACTGCAATTCGTTTCTGCGCTATTCAGTAGGGATATGCACAGAGAGCATTGATCAGGTATTCAATCAGGCTGATTCCTTGTGTACGTTACAAATGTTTAGGGTCGTGCGCTTGCCAGTTCTCTTGGCAACGTGGCTTATGTTTTAGACGATCGAACTTTAGGTTTTGTGGTTAGTCTTCAAACGAGTGCTACTCGTATGTGGCTACAGTTATTTAACCGGGAAAAGCACTGACAACTTTATGATTCAGCTGGAGTGAAACCAGCCTTGATGGATCAGAGTTCGTTATGTCCTCTTTGGAGGAGAATATTATTCTTCGTTACAGCCTTCCTGGTTTGGAAGACAGAGACAACTGGTAAGGGCAAATTAGTCGTTTTTTATTAGAAATTATGTAACTTAATATTAATACAGCTCTACAGTGCTTTTTAAAAAATCACACACTAGTATTGTTCGTAATGTTGTTTGGTGTGACTTATATTGCTATTTCTGTTGTTAATGTTGTCTATTTTTCGGCTCCCTGCATGTAAGAACGTGTCTGCGCATGCCTCTGTCATAAGGAAAGCGTCTTGTTATGCGACAATTCTCATGTTAAGCACTTCGGTTAACTGAACTAGGCCACTAATTCGTTATAAAGTTGGTTAAAGCTTCCATATCGCATAGTTCAATGTAGATGAGGCGCTTATTTCCTACTCTTGGGTTCTTGAGCCGGCAATGGGCAAATTCCAAAATATTGGATCCTGGGCAAGGCATAGCAGGACTTGCTGTTGACTTGCCAGGTTACGTTGGTAAAAATGTTTACTGCTTGGTGACAGAGGCACATATGTGCAAGCAAACTGCCCATAGTTGTTACACGGAGTACGCTCGGCAGTCTCGAACCAACAATTGTTGGATCGCGCTACCAAAAAGACCTTGCACAAAAGTATGATATATTATAATTGATGATTAAGTTTTAATTTACTCATAATTTAAAATAAGGGGCTCAAACTCTTCTGTGTTTAGATGGAATGAAACTTCAAAAAGTCTCGATAGAAGACCCTCTTGGCTGAAAGACCCTCTAGGATTCGTTAAAGCCACAAGAGCCTCAAACATCCGTTCTCTAACCTTACATTAGTTATCCTTTCCTGATTCCACTTCTGATCTATCCTACAATAACCGTTGTTATCGCAATCGATTATTTCCACCTAAGCTCCACACTGAGTCCTCTGGCTTCTCTATTTAGATTGTCACCTGGTACCGAAAGTGACCAAACAGACCCACTCTTGCTGACTTGATTTGACTAAGCATCGGTGACTAAGCTGGCCTCCCTGACGCAACACTGTGTGACGCAAAGAAATTCAGGATATTTACATTACAGAACATTACAGAACACTGCAGAACATTACAGAATATTACGGAACATTGCAGAACATTACATTACAGAGCATTACATTACAGAAAGTTACATTACAGAATATTACAGTACGCAAGCTGTATTTTGCTTGCTTCTAGTTTTATTCTGGGAGAATTTCACAAATTTATGTGGGTATGTACCTCTCTTCTCACTGTAACCCTTTAACGTTTTCTAGTTGGTTGGCTGGACATGAGCCTCCGTCCAACATACTTTCCTCCCGGTTGATGTACGTGAGCCCACAACCTGTCAGTCGTTTGCAAGATAAAGACCACTCCCAAGAATCAACTTGAACCTTCTAGCGCTAAGTAGCGTCTCCAGTTTACAACCACACCATCATATTCGTCTCCCTTCTGTTTTCCAGGGTCCCGGAATCGGAATCGTAATCGAAAACTCGAGATTTCTACAGCACCCAATGAAAGCTAAGTCGCCGGAACCAGCTATTCTCAGGCACTCAGTCAAAACGAAATCGATAAGCGGGAGAATAAGATTAGGTTCGAGGTCAAGATCCAAGGTTCAGGCAAGCAGATAGTCAGATGGCTAAGCTGGAAGGTGTTAGAAAAGAGAGAGAGGAGGAGGAGGAATCAGGATAGGATTTATGGAAGAGGAGTGTTTTCAGTTTGAATGAAAGACTTGGCATGAGATTGTAAAGGGTGAAGCGTTGGTGATTTCGTAGGGTGGGTCAGATAGTTAGTCTGATGGGTCAGGTGAAGAGGAAGAGACGTCTATTCTTGGTTGATCGAAAGTGACATACCCATGAACTGATTATCGTCAAGAGATGCGTTTTCTGGTTTCCGTTGAAACTTCGGAGTGCCTGATACACACTCTAGTGGTTAATGCGCTGAATTGGGGGTTCAAATTCAAATCAGGACCGGATTTCTGTTCTATAAACGTCCCCTAGCAAACTCAGCTATAAAATGTTTACCATAAAAGACTAGATGTCTTTATCCAGGGCACCGCGCAGGATCTGGCTATTGTTTTAATCCAGGGATACGACGCAGGATCTGGCTATTGTTTTAATCCAGGGATACGATGCAGGATCTAGCTATTGTTTTAATCCAGGGATACGATGCAGGATCTGGCTATTGTTTTAATCCAGGGATACGACGCAGGATCTAGCTATTGTTTTAATCCAGGGATACGACGCAGGATCTAGCTATTGTTTTAATCCAGGGATACGACGCAGGATCTGGCTATTGTTTTAATCCAGGGATACGACGCAGGATCTGGCTATTGTTTTAATCCAGGGATACGACGCAGGATCTGGCTATTGTTTTAATCCAGGGATACGACGCAGGATCTGGCTATTGTTTTAATCCAGGGATACGACGCAGGATCTGGCTATTGTTTTAATCCAGGGATACGACGCAGGATCTGGCTATTATTTTAATCCAGGGATACGACGCAGGATCTGGCTATTGTTTTAATCCAGGGATACGACGCAGGATCTGGCTATTGTTTTAATCCATTGTTTTAATCCAGGGATACGACGCAGGATCTGGCGATTGCATTTCGCCTGTTCGCTCAATATACTGAGTGTTGTTTGACTACTAAGTATCTGAAGGTATGTGCGCAGAGCCGTCGTTAGTAGCTAACCTGACCAGACGGACTATAATTCTTGGTCGTCGGGATCTTGGTCTGGTCCCAGTTGATGTCTAGACCAAAGGCGTTGGCTTTCCTGGTTATAAATTTCGACGTCAGAGGTAACAAATAGTGAAATAATGGAAATCTATTTATAAGGATGTTTTAAAATTGTTTTCAGCGGGTTTTGTTGAAATCGGTTGCTACTACGATGACTTCGACAATACTTCAGCATTAGCCTTTGGATCTTCCCAGCTTTGCGTCGAAAAATGCACTGTACGTATTTCCAGTACTTGTAAAATGCACCCTAACAGCACAATCAGTAATTTATTTAAGCATCCTGTCTGAAATATCCTAGGGTGAAATATGTAACTGGTTTAGTATTACCTCGTTTTATGTTGCAGATTACTAATGCGTTTGTTTTTCAGTCTGGATCTGGGTAAGGATCCTGACGCATCATAATAATATTTTGTTTCTCTTGTAAAGACATTGCGGCAGCATTTAGGCCTATAAACTCCCAGGAAGAGTGCAAAAGGAACCAGGTAAAAAGCTACAAACTTATAGAAGACTTGACCCTTATGTCTGGTTAGTACTAGCTTTTTAAGTATGTTTCATAACTATCATGGGAAACTGAATTAGGTAGTTATCTAGACATTTAATACAACGCTTTTATGTACCTTAAAAAAGCGATGAGAAACCATGAGTGTATGTGTGGACTTCAGAATTGGCAAAGCATCAATCTCCGTTGAAATCAATGTCAACAAAATATCGATTAGCGTTATTATTTCGACGGAAACAATGCCGGACAACTATAGATATTCTATTGCAACGTTGAAAATATAACAACAATAACATGCATTAAAATTTTACGATGTACACGTGGGTGCATACCAGAAGCATTGTTCACGTTCTAGTGAACGTTTGAATAATTAACGCGAAATGTTTGTTTTAAACGTCCCAGTGCTATAAACCTGGGAATATCAATTCTAAAAGCAATTTGTACCGCCTCCAACCGATGCGTTGTTATTTATCAAAAGTGCGATTGTAATGCCAAGCATGAAGGAACTAAGCCACCTCAATATGTGTGGCTTCGTTCACAAAGCAGTCCATCTGTGAACTTTAACCATAGTTTTACTACTCGAGGGGAATTGGATAAACAATACCTTTTGCAAGTCAGAGCAGCTTTTATGCTAATCTAACTTCCAACTGCTGTCGTTAATTGAAAAGACTAAGGGACATAATTAATGAATGAGGGAGGCAGTCAAGTATCACAGACACTAAAGATTGTATTTCCAACTGTACCATTAGCAATGGCTGCGTGACGTTTTGATTTCATATATATCAAAACGAATATAATACAAAACAAATATATAGGTCCTAAAAGTTTTTGGCGCGAAGTCACTTATTTTGACGAAATTAGGTGCCTTTGTTGGATTAACATTTTAACCCTAAATCTATCCTATTGTTATTGAAAGGCAGTAAAATGATTTCTGTCCTGTCATCAACAATTCAAACAGATCATTTTAGGAATATGTCCCAGAGAAAGGGTAGAGTTATTTCTCGTCTCTTTCACACTTCGTGCAGCAACTGTTCCCAACAGCTGAGTCGAACGGCCATCAGATCAAAGGGCTCTTATTATTATTATTATTATTGCTAAATATTATTAATATGATCATCACCATCATCATCATCATCATCAACAACAACATCAACATCATTATCTCATCATCAACATGATTATCAAAATTATCATCATTGTCAATAGCGTGCCCTTCTTTCGGAACGTTGCCGTTTCCACCAATCGTGATCTGTGATTATATGATCTTTCCTTATACTGAGCTCGTCTTCAGGCTGTGTGTAATCCTAAGTTCAGCGGTTAGAGGTCTACCTCTCACTTCTGGGTCCATGGTATTCTGGCGCCGACGTTGTAAGCTGCCTTTCTACAAACTTTCAAAATCACTCACTCACTCGCTCACTCACTCGCTCGTTCACTCACTCGCTTACTCGCTTACTCGTTCACTCACTCACTCACTCACGCACTCACTTACTTACTTACTCGCTCGCTCACTCGCTCACTCACTCGCTCACTCGCTCACTCATATATCTTGGCTCTCCAACTGGTCTCATCAAGTTCTAATAACCCTAATAAAGTTCTAGTAATAATTATGACGACGATGATAACGACTGCGACGACGATGATAATGATGATGATGATTATGGTAATGAAGACGATGCAGATGATAATGATGACGATGATGATGATGATGAAGATCATAATCATAATTTTGATTATGAAGATGATGATAATGATGATGATGATGGCGACGATAAAATGATGATTAGGTAAAAATGACCTGGCAAACTATTCCGGCTGTTTCTAGAAGTCTAAAATTCGCTTTGCAAAATTCAAAAAAGAGCACGAATGCTACTGTGAAATGGAGTTCGGAGCAAATGGCCCAAGCATCCCGTGCGTTGCTTATTGCTTCAACAACGATATTAACTGCAAAGGAGAGAATCAGATGATCGTCATTGACACAGAAATATGTAAGACATTTGAATTTTATTGATTCTAACGGTGTTGGAGAGTACTGAAATAAGAATCGAAAAACAAAGATTTAACAGCGTTGCAGAAGTTGAAGGCTACGCATTCAGTTTTCATAGGCTCAAATTTTTATAGTCTGTTGGCATCTGCTGATATCTCAATACCATATCTTTTCCTGGACGTATTGCTGCTTTTCCGTTTGTTTTTGACTTGGCTCTGGCGGGGCGGCGTAGGGATGTATGGAGAGATGTGATGAAGAGGGCCGTGCACTGACAGGGATGATGAGGATAACATGGGTAAGATGGACATTACCATGGATGATCAAACAAGTGGGGTCATGCGATTGACACTAACGGGACTAAAGCAAGGAAGGAATGAAGAAAAGCTAAAAGGAAGAAAAAATAAACATAGGACAAGAAAAGAAGAAGAAGAACAAGAACAAGAAGAAGAAGAACAACAACAACAAAGAAGAAGAAGAAGAAGAAGACAAGAAGACCAGTGCCCTCTACCAAATCCACCTAGGCTTGGACTTCAACGTCATTGGGCTTGAATATTGATACACAGCGTGTCAAAAATAATGTGCGTGAAAAGAGGGTATTTTGATGCTGTAGAGACCTAATGTCTTCATGTAGACAGCTATAGTTTGCAGTGTAAAGTTTCAAACAATACATTTTGTAGTGGATTATATTAAATAAATGCTATCGTGCGCGAGGAAGCTAAAGTCGGCAAAAATTTGAAACTTGGTTAAATATTGCTTTACTCAGCATTATCGCTGAATAATTTGGTGAAAACTGCATGTTTTCGTCATAAATATGGAGAGAGTTATAGATATTTTAATATATACTTCTCCGCGCGAATAGGGAACTTTATAGGCGCTGAGTTAAATGTTAATACAGGTTATCTGTCTTGTGCAAATAGTGTAGGTATTGACATGCAAAATTAAATAGCCTGAAGTTTAACACCATTTTGTCCTCCCGATAACGACCTGTAGCTAGCCACTGGACGACGAGGATGTAAGAATAGACGTCGGCCTTCTCCTTGGGGCGAGTGTATGCAAGCCTCATGACTGATCACTAGTGACGGAGTACCGTTCGCATGGACCCTCTTGCGGTCTTGACCTCACCCTTTATCCAGACGTGCTTCCCTAAATGACCCGATCTGTCACAGGCGTATATGTCCTGCCTTTCCAGCTATCAAAAAGCCACCCGGGCTTTCTGTAACTAAGAGACCTGATGGGCTCACCCTAATCCCACATCTGTGATGTACAGTAACTTACTCTGTGGCTTCCACTTACTTACAGGCAACTGCTGTTTCGCTGGGGCCAGCAGCGAAACGGGCGGCATCCAAAAAATGTTACGGAACATTTTGTCCCATAAATAGCAATGGGCTTGATTTCATTACGAAGTACTGCCCAACTCAGACTTCTGGAGACCATAAAGGTCTAGTTAGGGCTTTCAACGTCTTGCAGTTGCCATTAAGCGCTTCAATGCGGTGGCCTTTCGTGGCACTTTTGCTCGACCAGAACTCAGCAAGATGTAGCCGTTCAATTTGTGCTTCTCTTCGCCTGACCTTTTAAGAACCTGGGGAACCATATATATTAAAATAAAATATAAAACATAATAATAATAGTAATAACAATTTAGCCCTTCCAGATAATTTAGCATATTTCTCCGGACATTTTTTTAATCCTGAGGGCTCATATATACCTTGGGGAAAATAATAATAAAGATAATGAAATTAGACTTTCACATGTTTCCGATTGCTCTTGATTTAATGTCTTTGTTCACTCTAAAGCTGTGGCTAAAATTCACTTCTTCTCATAGGCGGGTTCCGTAACGCCTAACCCCGTGACGTAAATTTATACTAGTGCTGTAACTTCTATCCCAACATCGCCGAAAGCTGGTTCTCTAGCAATCTATGCCTAACAGAAACTATACAGATGAACTTTTTGTATAGTCGAGTTGCAAGAGATTTCATAATAACAAAATAGGTTTTTTCTTCCCATTCAATTAAACACATTTCCAAGGAAAAATTAATCCTAGGTTTATTCTGTAAAAGTTAAGATAGATCATTTCTCACTAAATAATTTAAATTAAAAACGTGCTAAAATAAGCAACGAGTGTCTTGGATTTGTTATTTGCAAGATAATGTTGTTCCACCATATACGGTAATTGGATGCTACGCCTACAGAGATCAGACAAACATGAGCAAGTTTAATCTGCCAGAGTATTCACAGAATATAACACATCCTTTGTGCGTCAATACCTGCACTGAAAAGGTTTGGAACATTATTTCTATACATTAAGTAGAGGCGATGATAATATTGGCTTGTTAGAAACTCAACTGCGTGCTTTCAGGTAATCGCTCTTATTTCAGCCTTACATTATACACAACCTTGCTTAATTTTTAGGAAATCGCTCTTTTATTACAGTCTCATCTAGATCTGATCTAATCTGTTCTAATCTGATATGATCTGGTCTTATCTTATCTTTTCCTGTCCTGTCCTATCCTGTCCTATCGAATCTTGTCTTACCTTGTCTTTTCTTGCCTTGTCTTCTCACATGTCATCTCATCTCATCCTATCCTATCCCATTCCATGTCATTGCATCCTATCTTATCCAATTCCATCTCATCTCATATCATCTTACCTTATCTTATCCTTTCTTATATTATCTTATCTCGGTTCATATCATCTAATCTTATCTCACATACATGTAATATCCCATAGTTCGCCTTTGTAAACGAGGCGAGAAAAATTGATGTATCGATGTGTAACCACAAAATAAAGGGTAAATAAAGAGACAAAATATTATTAAGATGAAATAAACATATTTCTTAAACAAAATTGGCATAACTTATACCTAAGTGGATTATAATATTACTAGCCAATCGCACTCAGAGCATCAGCAGAACAGTTCGATTAAATATTTCTTCTGGCAAAATCCCCGGATTCTACCCGTTTCTGCCTCACCCATCCTTCTATCTCCTCCTCTACCCTTTCACTTGGCTCTACCCCATCGTTTCCTCTTTCTCTCCATCCCCTGCTCTCCCCAACCCTTTTCTTTTCTCGTAGACATTGGCCATGAAAGTAATTGCCAAAACGTCCTCATATTATTCGCCATACAGAGCCACTGCCGGACCATATCCGCACGCGTCTAAGCAAAATAAGTTATGGAACTGCTGTAGGTGCAGTTCGCAATCTACTAGAAGATGATAGTATAATGTGTTTCACTAATTGATATAAGCCATTCTAGCGCTGAAACGATCCAAAATTCTACATTTTCTTTCAGGGTTTTAAATACTCCGGAGTTTGGAATCAAACATACTGCTTCTGTGGCGATAGTTTCAACCTTGATGCGGGAACTGGTGACGCGAATCGATGCAACAAGACATGTCCGGCTGATCCCGAGTTGATGTGTGGCGGAGACGGGGGAATGACTATCATCTGGAACGGGCTGCGTAAGTAGACATTACTTCAGACATTGCCTATACCAAGAAAGACAGAAGTCAGTACAAATTATAGGCTTAGGCTTTCTTGGCGACTGAAATACTGGCAAATTCTACGACACGCCAAAAGCAAACTGGTTCGCATGCTCTCTCACAAAAGCAGAAAGCTGCTATGGTATTGGTTCTTTGTATTTCGAATCCAGTAGTATTATCACTGTTTCGTTATTTCTTAGCGTTTTTACTGTTTAGTATTCTTCTAATTTTTTTTCTTTATTGGAAGATCAACGCTTACCCTCTGCTTCTTTAACAGTGTGCTAGACGTATGTACTGTCTTTTTGCTGTTGCAGATTTTTATTGGGCGGTATTATTGCCCTATATCATAAATGTTCGAAATAATTTGAACAGCAAATAAATTCTTTGTTACGTGAGTAAAACCTATCCACGGATTGAAATCTATTTAACGAAGCTAATTGCAGCCATTCGACCTCGGATATGGCTTATTTAAAACATGTTTGGCCGTATAGCGAAGTCACAACTATTCATGGTTTCCTCTGCAAAAAACTCCAGCTAATAATGGTGTTAAAAGGCCGCATTAACTGTGTATCTGTTTGATTCTACCTTCCTCGTATGAAGACTCTGACCTGTGTTTAATAATTCTCCCAAAGTTGCGCATCAACAGTAAAGACTTTGGGTAAATATTGCAATCGTTACAGCCAACCCCGATGTAAACATGGCGCTGCAGAAAGTGTCCTACCAGAGTTCAGTATACATCAGGTGCAGCACGTCCGACCTAGCAGTTGATGGCGACCGTAGCACGTCTTTCTGGGCCCTTCCGAAAAAAGACTGCAGATGCTCATGCACCATACAGCAACTCAGTCCTTGGTGGGCGGTTAACATCGCTAGAACGGCCTACGTCCTCAGAGTGGTAATCATCAACAGAGGGGATACAGCTGGTAGGCAGAATAAGATAATTTTTATTAAATATTCTATTATGACTTTTTAACTCAGTCATGAACTGCTACAATTGGGGCCATGTCATGCATCCTTCCATTATCCAAACCTCTCCCTTTTTTATTCTCTTTGCTGTCTTTTCCCAACCTTCCCATTCCCTCGCATATGGTTCAAACTGGAAAACTGAGTGTAGTTGTACCGAGTGATTGGCTGTAGTTAACTACTGTAGTTAAATGGTAGTTAAGCGACATTTCAAGTAGTTATAAAGAATCTTGCGAACCTACTACAGCCATAGACTGCACTCATGAATACCTAAAATCAAAGCTCACCATGTCAGGTACAAACCCGATATATTTCAAACAAACCGATTCACAAAATCAGCTGACAGCCATGTTTTCTAGGAGTAACTTTTGCCAAGCCACATAACATCGCGCATAGCTTAATATAATGGCGGTTATGACAGACAAAATTACTAGAAGGAACATATAAGGCCTGCAATTTACCCGCAATTACACGCAATTTACTCACAATTTATACGTAATTAATATATAACTCATAAACAATTTACACGCACATTATACATGATTTACACGTAAATTAGGCCTATATGTATTTACACACAGTTTTCGCGCAATTTACACGGGCGAAATGAGAGAGGGGTACATAAAGAACACACACCTTAAACTCGGCAAACTGGCAAGCAGAATAACTTCACCAGGCATCAGTTCGTCCTTATCTCCAGAGATTGGACTGAACACGATTTTGGATATGATGACAAGTTTCTTCCATTGGCATAACATTCTATATAGATCACGCACGGACTCAAGCGAACACTAAAAGCATAGACATTTGTAGTTATTAGAGGACATAGTCATATGGAGATATATCAAGGGGCTGTGCTTTTACCACTGCATTCACGTACTGTTGAATTTGAGTCTTATAAGCAAACCTTTACTAAAAGTACCTTTGTAGATGATTTAGGTAGTCATGTGTGCAGCGCCTTTGTAAAGTACTTAAAATGCGCTATATTAAGTATCCTGATACATGCAAACACACTTACCCACATACATACAGATACATACGTACATACACATAAGCACATGCACACATACATAGATAAATATTCATACCTACATATACATTTCCTCAGTGTTTTATTGCAGGCTTTAGATTACATAACTTTTTTGTTGGAGTCTCTAATATCATTCCTTCGTATCGCTACTCTCCGTCACCCGGAATCTACTCTATATGTGCCAACTATTCGACTTCGGTAGGAGAAGGAGAGAACTTGACGTTACCCTGTCAACCTGACACCCTCCCTGGCCGAATCGTTATAGTTCACATGCCTTTTGCGAGAGAATTCCTACAGCTCTGTGAAGTGGAGGTTTATGTAAACACGACTTCATCAGGTATGCCGAATGTTGTGTCGGTGTGTATTGGATCTCTGGGAGCCTAAATCGTCTATGCTATTCAGTTGCCTAATAGGTAAAACTAGATTTGCATCAGAACTGTGGTTAAACTAGTTTAATAAACAATTTAGTGTGTGAATTGCATGAAAAGCGCGACAAAGAATTTACTATAGGTTTTGTTCCCTTTCTAAGAATTACTCAAATACGTTCTTTTCAATTGTATCAGCTGTGAGCGAATGGATTCCTCTTACAGTTTTTTTGTTATAGACTCTGTACATTTGCAGGCGCTGATCATGGCAGCTGAAAGATGGTTCACTTACCACAGAAAATGCACGTAGCCAAATATTTAAGAGGTGTACGCTTCGCGTAGTTTAGTACAGTCAACGATAGTGTAAAATATGCAGGTTAATAAAATAAATCTAGCTGTTTTACTCTATTAAATACTTGCTTTATTATTACTTGTTATATTATATTATTATGCTATATTAAATACTTGTTATATTATACGTGTTACATCTATACGATGTAACAAGTATAAATTATGTAGCGCCAATTCAAGGAAACTGTTCAGCAGTGCTCTCCACTCCATAACAACATTATAACTGTGAAAAAATGATTTCAGCCGTCGGCTGAATAAAGGTAGAGGAAGGATTTTAAAGACATATTCCTTAAAATACGTTATAAACACAAAAACAAACCCGGTCGTGTTTGCAGCTGAAAGTTTGACTTCAAACTGGAAATTTAGGCTATTTTCAAACCGAAAGTTTAACTTAAAATCGGAAGTTTAATGTCAAAAAATAAAACACCAGCTGCTCATTGAGTTTTTTTGGCGTTACAGTTTCGCAAGAAAGTGCGATCGCTGATCCAAGAACATCGCTAGCTAAAGAAGGTAAATGGCCAAAATATATCGTACAATTTAGTCAGCCATTTATCTAGTAAACTTTTAATAAGTTTTACGATATGACTGCAAAACAACCTCCAAGGTTAATTCTGATGCCATGCTCTGTTGACTTTTGGCTAATTATATTTATAGTACGGTTAACTCACTCAGTTTACTCAGTTGTTAAGAAAAACACATATGCATTCCTTTAAAATTCACGAAGCATGCAATTATAAGCCAAACAACACAAGAAGCAGCTATCATTAATTATGCAGTGCGATGCAACTCACAAATATAACAGCTAAGTAACTTTTAATGAATATCTTACTTGAGAGAATATTGAACGAAACGTAATATTAATTTTATTGCAAGAAATAACGATGACAGAATTCGATATTAGTAAAGAAAATTAGCTATTATTGTTGTAAACTGAATTAGATAGATAGATAGATAGATAGATAGACAGACAGAGAGACAGACAGACAGACAAACAGACAGACAGATAGAGACAGACAGATAGAGACAGACAGATAGAGACAGACAGATAGAGACAGACAGATAGAGACAGACAGAGACAGACAGACAGAGAGAGAGACAGACAGACAGATAGAGACAAACAGACAGACAGACAGATAGAGACAGACAGATAGAGACAGACAGATAGAGACAAACAGACAGACAGAATGACTGACTGACTTACTTATTGACAGACAGACACACTGACTGACTGACTGGCTGACGGACTTACTGACTGACAGAGACAGACAGACAGACAAAGAGACAGACAGATAGAGAGAGACATCGACAGAGCGAGGGAGGAAGAAAAACTGAGACATAGACCGATAAACAGACAGACAGCGAAAGTGAATAATGCTTAGTTATACTATGCTTTATTTTGTTTTCATTTAGGTTGCCGACTTAGCTTTGCTGGAACTGAATATCGAGGAAGAATTGCAAAATCACTTTCCGGAAGAAATTGTACAAACTGGACGGAAACTGCTTGGAAAGACAGCGTATTTCCAGACGGAAATGCAACTTTGGCCAAAAACTATTGTCGCAACCCTGACCCTTCTTTGTACGTTGGAGGCGTTTGGTGTTACACGGGCATTTCAGACAACCATGGTGTCGAATTTTGCGATGTTCCAATTTGCAGTGAGTATCATGATAACATTTACCAGAAAAATAGTTTCGATTCCCAAAAGTATACATACGATCAGCTACACAAAACCTTCTATCTTTCCCTGACATCAGATTCTATTGGTCTGATTTCTCACGACGCGGATTCAGCAATTCTGCACCAGCCATATGGAATAGTCTTCCTGTTTACGTTACTCACAACAATATTTCACTAGACATATTCGCAAAGCGGCTTAAGACCTATTTGTACCGTCTTGCTTTTGTTGTCTGACCGATGTGACCCACCCACGCCTACGATTCCTCGCTCAGTCGATGGATACATGGCGTGTTAACAAATGCATTACTTACTTACTTGCTTATAAATAATATGTTTCTGTTTGAAATAAGACATGCTAATAACTTGAGCAAATTACACGAGAATCTACGTTTAGGCTGTGGACAGTAAAGTTGCAAATCGTAGTAAAGTAACAGGTTGGTAACAGGGTAAAAACATTTTTAGGAATGACATTGGAAATTATAAGTTTTCAGATTTTTTACTTATGTCGTACAGTATTTATTTGTTTATTTATTTATTTATTTATGTCGTTACATCTTTTTGTAGATTGTACTGCAGATGATTGGGTCGATATCGTAGGTAGTTTTTCGCCAGGAGGTATTCTTCGTTCCAAAATCCAAACAGGCGATAGTTGCAAGGCTCGCTGCGTGTCTTATTACGACAAATGTGTGGCGGTTGACATGGGTCTCGATAACGGAAGTTTCTCCTGCTGGCTGCATACGAATCTGTCTGATCTGAAGGCGAATTACAGCTGGAAAAATGTCAACCAGAGCCGACTGATAAGATGTACCCACGGAGGCAAGCTGACATTTCAGTCATGAGCTGTAATTATAATTGTAATTGGAAATGCAGATGTATAGAGCGCTACTTCAAGGAAACTCAGAGGCGCTCAAGTCTGTTGTAATATGTGCAATAGAATGGGTGTAGAACACTCTACGTGATTTACAGTGTAAAATTGTTCTATATTAGAAATTAGATGTTGTTAGATGATTTGTTATTTACATGTATATCGTTCGAGGACCAATCCTGATACACTGAGGATAAATAGATGTTTCAGTGTGCGCTATGTTTCCAGGACTAATTGTAGCTTTTGCATGCCACATCCTGCCTGTCTTCCCTAAGTCCACAGGTTCACTGGCCGGTGGTATTGATCGTGTGCCTCCATTGTTTGACCATCTGGGTGTTATTCTACATAATGTTACTATATCATAATCAGTATCCCTTCTTTCTGGTATAGGCTGCCATGCAACCAGCGATGTGAGCTCCTTGTCTTTCATTCGCCTCTGTTTGCCAAGGGGTTGAAGACCTTTCTATTTCATCACAGTCTTGTGATGTCATGTTTTTAATTACATTTGATGAGTTTTCTTAAAGATGCGCTATATAAGTTGTCCAGTTACAATCTCAGTTACAATGGGACTGACTTTCCATTCTACATATTACCATCGCTGTCCATCTACTGTACACTTAATTGTTCTCCTCCACAGCTCCCTGCCAAGCCCAGTCAGAGCCGCCATAGTCATACCACATAACATCACGTATAGGTAGGTTCCTCAGTTTAACGACAGCTTATGGCATCAAAGGCCGTTGCCGTCGTCCTCCTCCTTTATCCAGGCTTGGGACTGGCACAACCCCCAAACAAGGCAGTGGCGGAGTTACATCAAGTATAATTTGACATAATGCGTCTTATAATTTCTTAAATGAGTACATTAACCGTACACGGTCGGTTGGAAAATCAGACGGCGAGGGATAGCACTGGCCTTCCGCACACATATGTTGCGGCTAAGAAACTGAAGTCGCTAACATATCATACCAATGGCGATCTGTTTGGTTAGATGAAGAGACTTCTCTTTTTCGACTGCAGTGGCTGATTTGACATTTGTTACGTTGCACTGGAATTTACAGTGTGATACTAAATAGAGCTTTTGCGATGTTGAACTTCGTGTGAGGAATTTCACACGTTACCCTTTCTTCGAAATTCCTCTATTTTCCGCTGTCACAAAACGTCAATGGAACAGCGCGAGTTCTAATCAACTTTCAATTTCACAACACTTAAAACTTCATTTTGCACAAGTTAACGACATAACGACATACAATGTACACGAAGTCTCTACAAACAACGTCTCATTCTGTTTCTCCCTACCATTAGTCTCCTCTTTCACTCTTATTCCCTTCTTACTGACCACACCTTCTTTACATCCAGAATTTTATTTCCGAAGCAATGGTCACACTGTTCACAACTACGCTTGACTCTGAGACAACCCCTAGTGACCCGGGGTTGATTAGCTAATCAGAGCTTTCTTTAAACAACTGAACAGCGTCGTCATTGGTATTGCATATTAATTGGTAGCCCTAATTAAGCGGGAATATGGTCCCTTCTGGGTCTACCGCTTGTTCCTGATAACCTGACAATGTTTCATGCCAAACTTCTATATTGATTGTTGTTAATTTCTTTTTCCGGATCAATAAACGAATGGAATAACAAAAACTGTAGCCAGTCCAGTTGTTATCATGTTATCACGTTCAAGGAATGCAGTATTTTACTTTATACTGTTTTCTTCTTTGTCCTGACAGATTTCATTTTACAAAACGTAGCCTGGAACAAGACCTCATACCAGATTTCTGATTTTGAAAGCTCTTATCCATCTCTAGCCAACGATGGATTCCGAAACCAAACTTTGTATTCACCAAATTCACGCTATTGCACTCATACGGCACAGAACAAGAGTGCTTGGTGGGCAGTGGACATCGGTCACAGAACCCACGTTCACTCAGTGATAATATCAAACAGAGATAAAGACGGTAGGAAGAGATTTCACCTTTAATGATTTAATTCTTAATTCATAACAGGGTGTATACATAGCGAATTTAAAGAGGTTTCGAAGATTATTATTAGGCCTACATCGTTATATCCTGACTGGCAAGCAAGCACTTCATTTAATTTTTATTCATTCGTTCCGTAAATTTATATGGCTTATCATCAAGGCAATTACTCAGAAGCGCCCGTAGACCCAAGCCTCGACGAAAGAGAATGTGTTTATGTTTTTGTGGTTAATACCCTGTGACACACACAGACTGTGATTGTGATAGTATTTGTAGTTAGAAAATTATATAGCGCTGCGTTAAAGGGAAAAAGATCAGAGGGACTCTCGACGCTAGCCTATACGATAATAAATGCAATTAAGAACAGACATAGCTCATCAGGTAGCAGACAGTTCTCGGATAACTAGAAAAATCATCAGGGGTGGACACCGAAGCACCAGCAGAACCCAACAAATAGATTACCATCCACACTTGCTAGTTAAGACCATGCTCATAGTTATTCGACCGCATTACATCGAGGATGAGAAGCACCAGTTAGGCAGTGTGGTACCCCATCCGATGCACACGAATGCCTCATCGTCCGACAGTCCTTCACAGTTGGTCGATGAAACAGCCTCCTGAAGTCTCTTGAGCCAGCAGGTCAATTAAAAGGAGATGCGCTGGAATAGAAGGCTTACCAAGAAAAGTAAGGGTGCCAAAAGTCGTATTGCATTCACCTCTATCCGGCAGGATTCCGTTGTTACAGAAGTGCGTTCAGTGAGCTAAAGTGTGAAGTATAGAATTGCAGTGTAGCGCAGTGTAGCTTATTGTGGTGTTGCTTGGTGTAGTATTGTATGTGCATTGTAGAAGTGGAATGCATAAGTATCGTGTAAAAGTGTACGCACAACTACATCGTATTGTAAAAGTACAGTGTAAAAGTGTAGTGTAAAAGCTTAGAGTAGTGTAATGACGTTTTATATTCAAAATCTATGCAGATTACGTTGGTCTTATAAACAATAATAACGTTTCTTAACAGTATCTTATTCGCACATAAAGGTTTGAAACAACCCTAACTGTGTGTGCATAAATGACTTTCTTCATGATGATTAAGGTCAACGACTTCGTTATTTCTTCGTCGGTATAACGGATGTCTCTCCTCCTTATAACGATACACCATCACCTGGACTCTACGCCATTTGCGCCAACTTCTCTGGAATTGCCAATGATAACCAGACCCTGAATCTATCCTGTCAACCGGGCACACCATCTGGCAGATATGTTATCATTCAACTGCTGTTTTGTTATGAATTCCTGACACTGTGTGAAGTTGAGGTATATGCAGCCAACGCGGATATCGGTAAGTTAGGCTTAGCTCTTGAACTGACAAAAGATATTGTAAAACACACTGGAAGTAGCCATCTACCATACTATTCTATATAAATTGTCTTTATGGAATGATCACTGATTTTGGGCGCCTCTGTGAGCACTCGTCCTCGCATGGATTGATTGAATATTAAACACTCGCACTTCAATATATTGTGTCTATATACTTCGCTGTCTTTATTTATCACTGCTGTAGTTGAGTACAAATGTTGTCAGCTTTTGTTAGATTGTGCAGTACTTCGTGTTTAAGGCTAAATCTGGGCTAGAATACAACATGAAAACCTAAACCAATGCAAAGAAAATACCCCAAATTACGCATTTTATGTGAAAGAACACTCAGCTTCAGGCGGGACCCTGAACGGGGCTTTACCTCTGTAACTCACTGGAGTTTAGTCTCCAGACTTTCATATAGACCCCTGAACGGAGCTTTTGCCGCTGGAACCCACTGGGGTATAACCATCAGACTCCCATATAGGCCCCATGTGGATCCCCTTTTATGAAATCCAAGATCCGCCCTCGATTGCAATCATACTCTGATTTCATGTAATCATACTCTAAGCTCATTATTCAAGTTGATATACTTCATCAATGTGTCTCGAACATTTCAGATCATCAAAACAGCATAGAGTTTTAATGAAGAAGTTGTCTGCTTTGTTTTTGAGAAGAATGTAAAATATCTCCGCGCTGGTCAAGACTGTTTTCCATTGACGATGATTTCTTTCACACATTTTCTTCTGGTCATAGATCTTTTCTTCCGCTAGCCGCAAATATCGAATCCTTCTTTGTTTACCATAGCCGTCGTTAGACAACGCTGCCAATCACCACTTTGTCTTTAATTTACATTCCATACTCACATCTCGTCTCGTCGCATTAAGTCACATCACGTTACATGTACATCACCCAAGCTGTTGATGTTGGATGGATTATAATATGAGAGACACACTCCACGGTCTCCACATCCTGAGGAGAATAAAGAATGTCCTCCTATAGCTGGTCTTATTGGTCGCCCTGCACCGGGATATATCAGGAAGCTCTGTGTTCCAGTTTCTTTTCGGCAATCGTTGCGTTCTACTGCTCGTGGAGATACGCCTCTGAGCGTGAGAATGCCGGTTCGCATACCGATAATGGCTATACTTCAGAGATTCTAATCTTCCGGCTATAGCACGGTCCGCACACGGGGACCTTAAATGGCGTGGCGCCCATTCCATCGGGCAGCGGAGGATCTCACCTTATAAATTCAATGAAAAATGAGCAGGGGCGAGGCCATGCTGTCGCTATAGAAAAACATGTGCATTTATATATACATGCACAGATTTAACTTACCGAGGGTTATAAACGTCTATGTATGTCTACAAAGTTTATATATGTCTACATTACTTAATGCTCGCAGCTTGTGTTTAGCGTATTAATAAATTAATCATATAATTAGTGGAATCAAGTCGCTTTCTCAGTTTGCTCCCACAAGTGCCTGAGACCTAGTTAGGGGCGTCAAATTACGCTACATAATTATGATTTGATGCACATTTAACTGCCTCGTGCGTTTTCTTTCAGATAAACGACCTGCTAACGTAACTGTAGATCCAAGACCAAAACCTACTACAACAGGTAATACTATTTGAAGACATAATTCTATAGTCTATAAAGTACTTAAAGAATATTTAGGGCCGGATTAACCACCTGTGGGTCCCATACAAACTATACAAGAGAAGGGGGCCCTGTCGTACTGCGCATGGGATGACATGATATCGCAAAGACATGCTATACTTATTTTTAACTGAAGTTCAGCTGGTTGCAAAGTTGGATTTTTTCAATTGTGCTAGATGGTCAAGGTGCAAATTCTTACTTAAAGGAAAATTAATGACTCTTTCCTATGAAAAATATTGGAATTCTATGTCAGTTTTTGTCATGCAAAAACTTCTGTCTTCATTTCGAGGGCCTTCTGTCGGCGGGGACCCGTCCAATTGTATATTTTGCATACTGATTAATCCAGCTCCGATTATGTGGTTATTCTTTGCTTCCTTCCGGAAACATTAAAACCATTCTCTTCAATTGTGGTTTTTTGTTGCAAAGTCGGGAACGCCTCTGATGAGTTTATGCTGAAGATACTCTGTGGAAATGTGGGATTATTATAATAACAGCGGGAGTTACTGATAGTGGAAGAATAAAAATAAGAACAAAAAGGAGACGAAGGAGAAGGAAGATGAAACAGAGGTAACGAAGGACTAAGGAGAAGAAGAATGAAAAGAAGAAGGAATCGGAGAAGAATAAGAAGCAGAATAAGAGAAGAAGAGGAAAAAGAAGAAGAAGAAGAAGAAGAATAGACGAAGACGAAGAAGAGGAAGAAGAAGACGAAGAAGAAGAAGAAGAAATAAGAATAAGCAGAAGAAATGAACAAGAAAAAAGGAAGAAAATGCTAACCCAAGAGGCAGTCATGTGCACGGTGTTAGAGACTTCATTTTTTCTTCACCTCCGCATACGATGGCATGTTGCCAGTCCTCTCCCTCGCCGATTGCTCTTCTCACTGACAGTGTACGGTCAGTGTACTCATTATAACTGAGTTCGCTATGGTGCGGAAATTGAACTGAAATCTCGAAAGAGATTCCTGTCCTGTAGGAGATGCGAATCCCGAATTTACACTTGACAGTCCAACGTCCTAACCACTAGACTATCGCGCACCCCGCGATTTATTTACTTATTTATTAATTAATTATTTATTAATGCACTTATAACGCGAGCAATGTCAGTACAACTGAATCTGAGGTGCGAATACCTGAATCTTCGTCCTGTTGAAGATTGTGTGATTGATCAAATGTTCAAAAAGTCTAAAAGACTGTTTCGTTTACTCTCGAGGTAAGTTTAGGTAAATTGATTAGGACTAAGCTACTATTATGTAATTCAGGGTCTCGTTCCCACTGGAACTTAGAAGAGGCGATCATTTCCTTTTCTTAGGCCATCCACTGGGTATGGACGAAACCCAAGGTCTTGGACACGAGGCCGTTGAATTACAGGACTTGCCGTTTACTTCGGTACCAACTTATGCTGCTTGGTGATAAAGGCACAACTTGCCCAGGGTCGTTACACGGAGTCCCTTCAGCAAGCTCGAATTCGAAACTGTTCGGTCACAGACTAACGCGCTTACACTAATAACTATCATATCGTAAAACGACTACAGTCACCGATAAGAAATGAATAGGGTCGAGTCAATGTCGCTTTGAAATAATTTATTTAAATCTAGATTGCTTACTTTCAAAACTTTTCAGGTTGCACACTGACTGTTAACGTCACTGAATATCGTGGAACGGTGAATGTTACCAAGTCCAGAATATCATGTGGCAGCTGGTACAGTTCTTTAAGGCAACTCCATCCATCACTGTTTCTGAATAGAAACATCACGTTGGGTTCCATTCGTTGCCGCAGTATTGGTACAGTCCTAAATTCAGTGGAGTCTAGTGGTGCATACTGTTTCACCAGCAACGGCGCACTAGATTATTGCGATGTTAGGTTTTGCCGTAAGTAACAATAAAACTCAATATTTATTTAAAGCGCTGTTATGTAGCACCTGTTGTCAGCGCCAGCACAAGAACTGTGTGAAAGAACTACAGTCTTATGACCAGTTCTTCGACAAATCCAATCAACAATATACTGCAACTGTGTGGCTTCTCTCTAACTGTACTTGTAATTGTTATTGCACATTTGTATAGCGCCTCTTGAAGAGCACTTCTCAGAGGTGCCCTACTGGTGAGTCATCCGCATTGAGCAATTTCAATGTCATGGCGAAGTATTTCTCTCATTACTTTTCCCTTTATCTGTTGCTGAGTTCCAAAGAGAACAGAAAATACGATGATCCGTCTTATCCGTGATTCTGTACCCTAGCGAATAATGTATTAAACAGCACTAAATTAGATGTAAAGCTTATTTACGGCCAATCCATTGTCTAGCCAAGAATTGCGCTTGACACGCTGTAATAAACGAATCCAATTAAAAGTAGACTTGATAACATCGCTTAACCTCACACTGCTTGCCAGTATCGTGTCCAGCAACAAACCATATACTACTGTTATTGCAATCGTAATCTACATATAGTCTATACATTGTCTCTTCAAGAAAGCGCTTCTGTGGTGCTTCTGTACTATCGCAATCTCTTAATGAAATGGAGATGTGAAGGATTTATATGCACCATGTCTCAGTGCAAACCTGATTTGCTGAGATCACCTTGTCACGAATATATTTTCTGGAGGGTTAAATTGCTTTCAGGATGCACGGAGCCTATCTGGACGGTTTTAAACAATACATTTTCGCCAGGAGGCCGACCCTATTACGAATACACAACCTTAGAAGCATGCAAGAACGCTTGTCTTACGTATTTCGATGATTGCGTCGGAGTTGATTTTAGCAACGAGTCTGGAACAAATATGTGCTGGATTCATGTCGACCCGGTCGACTTACTCACGTCTTTAAACTTTCCAATTGTCACCCAATATCAGCTTTGCCCTCCAGGTAAGAGCTTGCGGTATCACTGAAATGAGCGATGAATTAATTTGTTTAGTGAGAAAGAATAGTTGTGAATAATGAAGAGGTCTATATTAGCTAAAAAAATAGTTATCCTGACCTCAGATTCAGGTTTACTAACTTTTATTGAGTTAGATTCGGTGATTTTATACCTCTTACATTTCGATTAAGGGTCTTTTATGCACGTCTGCAAATATGTATGTAAACCAAGGTATGTATGTAGAAAAATATCTTATATAGATATGCATGCATGTTTGTATGTATGCAGGCCTATGCTTGTATACATATATATATAAATGAATGTATATATTCATAAATGCATGCAAGTTTGTGTGTATATATGATTGTATGCATGAATGTACGTGTGTGCATGCGTCTTTCAATTTTTTGTAGCATAGTCAAATCAAAACAGTCTAATCGCCAAATGAAAAATTTTACACGCACTAATGTATAATTCGCAATGTGGGCTTCTGTTGTCGTTACTTTTCTCTGATGCAAGACTATTCCGCTTGCTTAGCTCTTCTAGCTATCGTGTGCGATGCCTGTTGTTGAAACTACATATGCATTTCGGAGAGGTATAGGGACATAATCGGGTATTTCAGTGTGCGAAGACTACGACAGAACTCTACTGGATATAAGCGTGTGTTACATTAAGTCCGTGCATGATGTTCTTGCAGAGAAATCAACCGTAGAAACACCTCCAAATGTAACAGAAGCCTTCCGCACAATCCATGAAGCCACACCTACGGAAATGTCCACAGTTGAAACGTGTATGTGTTTACAAAATTCTTATAGAAATATCATCGTTCTCAAACAATGTAGACCATTTAAACTATTACTGAAGCAATCGAATCTGTTCCAACATAATCTGATCTATTATAATTCAAAATATGCACACTAAATTGATAATCGAACTAAATGTAATATTTGTTATGCAGTATAATCTAATTTTTCAGAATTTAAGTGTAACAATTTCTTGAGTATAACATTTTTAAGCAAGTTGAAGCACCCTTAAAGTAGGGTTACGAACAAATAGTATTTGCATTATATCCTGCTGTATTTTTGCTGTATTCCAGACAGTGCAGAAAAATCAACCGTAGAAACAACTCCAACTGTAACAGTAGACTTCAGCGGGAACATCCATGAAGCCACGACGACGGAATTGTCCACAGTTGGAACATGCATGTGTTTACTGATTTCTTATAAAATAATTACAGTTCTCAAAAATTTTAACCTATTATGCTGTTAAGGAACCATCAAATTTAATATAGTCTAATCTAGCATGTCATGGTCTACGACATCAGTTGGTTGATTGAGTTATCGTACGACCAGTTATTAAAAGAGGCAAGAGATAGAAGCACATGGAATAGGATTGTCCGTGGTGCAGCGAATCCTAAGCTCGAGGAAGGCTGAGGCCAAGACAAGACACATTAATCTAATCCAGTGTAATATAGTCCAATAAAATCCAATCTAAAAGCGCACTAAATTGATAACCTGTCTAAATGCAATTTTTCTTATGCAGTATACCCTAATTTTCAAGAACTTAAGTGCAACATTTTTTCTTCTGTATAACGTTTTGTAAAGCGAGTTGAAGCACGTGAAGGTCCTTGGGATCCTTAAAAGTAGGGTCGCGAACAAAGAGTGTTTAATTATATTCCGTTGTTTTTACTATATTCCAGATAATGCATCGCTTTCCTCACTGGAACCCACTTCAGTTAATCTAGGTGACGATTTATTTCGAATTCCTCTCCGTTTTTAATTGCAAACCGATAGTCTGAGAAATGTTTGATATCGAGGCAGATTGCTACCTCGCCAAATTAAAGCTTCGGCGTTTCTTCCATAGCGCTTGTTTATATAACCTTAATTAGTTTTAAGATTATATTTGTCTTATTAACTGAACTTGATTAAAATGTACCACTAGAGAGCGCCGATGATTAAGCAATTTTCGTGAGCCTGAATTTCAAGGGCTAGAGGAATTGAAAGTTTGACGATCACAATATTGTCGAGGTTTTTACGATTCTTAACTTGATCGAACACATGTGAATAAATGCATTTCTAAATATCGTTTCAGAAAAGTGCTTATTCATATGTGTTCGTTCGTGTGAATTCACACATTATTGAACACATGTGAAACTATATCTCAGAGAAAACTATATCACATGTATGCATAGTTTTGTGGACATAAAAATTTCATATAGTGTTCTATAAGCATTAACTTTGAACCATTTTTCTAAGGAAATGCGTCCTTAAATTAGCGGCAATGTTTTAAAAACTGTAAAAATGCTTGGCCTATGCAGATCGCACAAACTGCTCCAAGCCTCCAGAAGCACCAAACACAGAGATCCAGCTGTTCAATCTTCCAAATGGGTTAATAGCTGTGTACACGTGCATTGCTGGATATCGTTTTCCTGTTGGTGGAACAGCCAGATCGATAGAATGTAGAAACTACACTTGGAGTGCTAATGTACCTGGATGCTCAGGTCAGTTCTTAAGGTGCTATGTGACAGTAATATTTATATATTGCGCCAAAATCTGATTTAAAAACCCTACTTAATTGAGTTTTGTAACAATTTTAAAGCTCACTAGAATAATTTAAATTATTTACAAAGATCATTATGACTTATTGGTTTTCAACCAATTTATTTTACTACTAAGTGAATTAGCATTTCGTTCAACGATTAAAATATTTCAAAATTTTCACGTATTCATTTAGCAAACTTTTATTTTCTATATGGCTCTTAGAGTTAGCGGTAGGTGATACATCTAACTGTAAATTGTACTAAGCCAATGGTGTAATTGGTAGCCCGCTTGGTCAGTTATCTAACGATTACCGGTTTGATCCTGCTGATCGGACTCCGCTAAACGACCCTGGACAAGTTGTCCATGCACACTTGTCTGTCACCAAACACTACAAGCTTTCGCCCACAATTCCACATGGCGTGTTTTAACAAATGTAACAAGAAATGCATTACTTAGTACAAGTTGGTGCTGGCGTAAAATGGAAAGTAAGGGGCAAGCCTTGCAACGTACTGACCCCTTGTCCAAGATCTTGAGATTCGTCCACACAAGGGCCGAAGGGTATGAAATAAGTCCTTCCCTACGTTCCACTATAGGACATGGGAGCTTAGCATTTGACTTTTACTGAAACATTGCCTAAAGGTTCGTCTGATTTCTGTTGACCATGTATCACTGTTTCCTGTTGTTCAGAAATGCCTTGCGGTATCCAGACAGCCGTTAGAAACAAGAAAGAGATTCTTGGAAATTGCGAAGTACTGAGCGAAGGATGGTCAAAAGAGAACGTGAATTGTACGTCAGATAACGACGGAAATACTTTGATAAACCATCGATCAAACTGTGCAGGTTAGATGCCCACTTCACGTTTTTATTCATGATGGTAACAACACGCATCGGTAGATGAAGTTCTATTTTTAACTATGCTTTTGTTAATTTTAATCGTAATGAGAAATTTGTATAGCTCCTGTTCAAGAGAAACTAATCAGAGGCGCTTTCTGCGCTAGCTTTAACGATGCTAAATGTAATTAAGAACAAAACATTCATCCATTAGCAAACAATGGTTAGATAACTAGAAGATTCACCAGTTCATCACACACACAGCCCTACCAATAGATTCCCAACTAGAGTTGAAAGATTACAGCATGTTAAAATGCAAGGGGTACGCGAAAGTCTAGTGATTAGCGTCCTGGGCTACCAACTCAGAGGTCCGGAGTTCAAATCTCCGCTTGGCAGAAATATTTGTCGAGATTTCCGTTCAACTAGTGTCCCTAGCGAACCCAGCTAGGAAACGAGTATACTGGTCGTTACTTGTTGGCGAAAAGATCAGGTGGCGAAGGAGAGGACTGGCCATCCACCCTCATATGCCAAGGCTAAGAAATTGATGTCGCTATCACTTCAATCTCATAGCTGCCTCTCAGGATTAGCTAACCAGATTGTTATTCTTTCTCTAATTGAATAAAAATAGCTGTTTCTGTCTACAAAAAGAAAGTGCTAGAAAAAATGTAGATATGCAGCCGTGTTGTATATATTTCTAAGCAGAGTCCATACAGTTAGACCAACATGAAGAACGTCGACATCAGCTGTATCAATGACTTGAATGTACATGTGTGAATGCATGTATGAATACATTTAATGTAGCGCCTTTCAAGGACCGCACAAAAGAGGTGTAATGTATCTAAGAGACGACTGTTTGCCAATAGGCAATCGCTGTCGTCCCATTCCTCTTGGAGTAAATTTCACATCTGGAAAAATCAACCAGACCGCCAGAGGTGCATTAGTAAGTTGTTTCAAAGGACACCGATTTCCAGACGGTGCAGAAGAGGCGTTCATCACTTGCAACGCAGACGGTAGCTGGAATACTATTCCTCCTTGCAAAGGTAACATTATTTTTCATCGATCACTTCATAGGTGTGTTTACAATTCATTCTTTTCAAGGAGATTGTAGAAGTTGCAACGTATTTGCATAAATATGTGCAGTACGAAGCTCTTTATATCCGTAAAGCATTAAAGCTGCTTCAAAACTGACACGCCAATAATATTCATCTCAACTTTCAATTTGAAAATCTTACTATGGTGTATTATTTACAATTTAGAATTCAAGAGAGTTTTGTCATGTAAATATTTAGTTATCTGTAAGTATTCTGCTTGTTGTTTTGTCCAGCTACAATTACAAAATTACACTTTTGTAACTGCACACTTGACGAAATGCTAATGCGAAAATAAAAAGCTCAACGATCCATTGTTTACTTGAAAGTTGTTCTTTGCCGGCTAGGGCACTAGACAAGGAAAATTAATTCATCATATTCACATAACTGGATAATAATTTGGATACCTATGTCAATGACGTAGTTACAGAATTTTAATTATAAATGATTCAGGACAAATTATAAACGAGTCAAGAGAATTAAATTGCCTAACTGGTGTTATATGTCATTAAGAAGAGAAAGCTCGTCAATTAGCAAGCAATGTTGAGATAACTAGAAAATTCACCAGCGGAAGGCTCCCGCACACACGTAGAGCTTCACCTGCGGATTACTATTCAGAATTGATAGGTGACATCGTGTTTGTTGCTCTCTAGCGATCTACTGTCCAAAGCTGAATCAACCGCCGAATCTGAGTCTAAACTCAAAAGAGTTGATATACAAGACTGTAGTAATTGCAACATGCGACGAAGGTTATGCTTTCGTCAATTCAAGTCTGACGAGGAAAGCACTGGAATGCATGGACACAATCAACTGGAACGACTCTTTATCAGAGTGTCACGGTTGGTTGAACTATTTCAGCTGAGTGTCAAATGCGCCATTCTACTGTCAAATTATTATCAGGCCTGGATTGCATTATATTGTATTGTATGGCACTACACTCTAGTGTCTTTTATAGTATCGTATGCATTCTACGATATTGTACTGTATTGCACTCAAATGTTCAAATTTATTGTTTAGCAGTTCTCGGTATGCATCATAAGATTTTACAGGTACGGTGTTTGAGATATTTTTAAGCTGTTATCTAAATATTGTATATAACAGTTTCAAGTATGAACTTTACCGAAATGCTACATTCAAATGACTGTTCCCCTGTTATTTGGATCGAGATAATATCTTCAAATATAACATACAGCATACCTCTGACAGTAGATGATTTCAACCACTAATTATGTTTTAAAATATAATCTTTCAGCTATAACTTGCACAAGTCCACGAAGTATTCAACATGCGTCCCAGAAAGGTATGGAATCGACGAGTCCCGATGGTCTGTTTTCATACCATTCCACTCTCAGCTACAGCTGTTCAGATGGGCGGAGATTTGAAGACGGTCACACAACTAAGACAATCTCCTGCATTGGGTTTAACAGCTGGAATGAAACGTCGTTTTCCTGCGACTGTAAGTATTCTACTTGATGTGAAGTTCACCCGTTAACTATGACTTTATTATATCCCCTTATAAACCTGTTGGGACATATGAGACAGTTTGAGGATTATGTCCGAAAATTATAGCACGATAGGAACAAATTTAAACATGATGATTAATAAATAAATTAGAAACTTATAGAGCGCCGTTGTCTAATGCGCAAGACATCAACCGATGGCGCTTCAAATTTAAGCCGCATTCAGGTCAGTATCCAGAAGATCAGTCCAATAAGACAATTTTCAACAAAGTTATTATTAATCTGGAGCACCGTAGATGCGTTTGCGCTATATTTTGTGCAATTACAAATTACAAGTATGATACTTTCCAATGAATAGAACGACAATATTCATCATCATCATCATCGTCGTCATCATTATCATCGTCATCATCAAGATCCATGGGCAGAAAACCCGTAGGTGTCCTGTGCATATGTTATCACCAGTCTCCATACTATGCGGTCCTGTGCCACTATGCTCAAGCTGTGTAAATCCTTCTGGCACCAATCTTTGATATCATCTATCTGCTCTCTGTTAGGTCTTCGTCGTCGCCCATTTCCAGCCCTAGCTCCCATCATCTCACCTTTTAGATTTCTGCTGTTGTCCATTCTACATGTATGTCCGAATAAACCCAGTTTTCGCCTATTATTGTCTGTACTAGATCTTCCTTTATGTTCAATCTTTTTCGAACCTCCACTTATGTCACCTTCATTGTCCAATTTCAATTTAGTGTTCTCCTATAATAATACAACTCGAATGCCGGTATGTTATATTGGCCTGTTGGTTCGAACGGCAATGTTACAAATATAAAACTAAAATGACATAAAATTCAGAATTAAATATACTTACATTCAGGCCTTATCAGAGAGAAGGGGCAGCAGAGCCATTTGATCCGGGCCTCACATGGTAAAGGGCCTCATCCTTCCATGCAGTTTTTCGCTTACTTTAAAATAAGAAAGAAATGTTCTTGTTCGAACCAAGAATTTTCTATTTATGATTCGGTAATTGGCAACAAATCTTTCGAATTCTTTTACTTTACTTCACTATTAATTATTATTATATATTTATCCTTTTTTGTATTATAATTCACAGCTGCGGTTCTGTAGGCTTGTGATTTGCATGCTTCGAAATTGCGGCCTCGTTATTGCAGTGGCTCTGGCCTATCTGAATCTCTGAAGGGCCTGTCTACATTGTGTGATAAATGGGCAAGAATAAGCCTAATATTTCTTTTACTTTTAATTTCAGTAAATCGTTGTGACCCAGTGCCTCAGGTCGCAAATGCCAAACCGAACAGCACTTTAGCAGTTGAAGGTTCAGTTACGAGTTACATCTGTGACATTGGCTATGCTTTCCCAGTGACATCTGCCGTTACCCGGTGCAGTAACGGGATGTGGAATGGAACCCTTCAAGACTGTCAACGTATGTTGCATTAATTCTGTTAATCCTTGTCAACCATATATAGTGTTCTACCCTAATAGCAGACATTGGCATTTTCTGATAACCTTTGAAAAGAGAAAACACCCGTTAGCCTTTTCGAATTGAACTTACCATAGGTTTTTTGTTATCGCCTTGGCATTTTATCTAAGCTAATATTATCAACTGACTTTTATAGCGCCCTTGTCATATTGCTTAAGGCATCAATTAATAGTCGTTACGGTGAAGAGTAAGTTGCTGGTCCATGGCTCTGGATTTTGCTGCCAAGTTAGATTCGATTTGTGATGTCATTTCAGATCTAAACATAAAACTCGTCTGTTTCAACTTGTTTACCCGCCGTAGCCTAATTTCTGGTTTCTTTGACCTTTAGCAATTCGACCAGTGCATCATGATTTTGATTACAACTTGAAGCGACCATTGATGGACGCCTTGGTCATTATGAGAAAGGCGCTAGAGAAGTCATTAGATTAGATTAGGTTAATTGATACAGTTGAGTCTGGAGTCATAATTTAGCACTGAATGAAATTCCGCCACTGCCGTGTTCGGTCGGTGCCAGTCCCAAGCCTGGAAAAAGGAGGAAGGCGAAGCTAATCGTCTTCGTTACGACATAGCATCGTTAAACAGAAACTACACGCATACACAAACACACAAACACACACAATGACATTAGAGAACTTACAGAACTCACAGGACTGGGCAATGAATTCCGAAGCTTTGAACCAACCACTGAGAGAGCTTCCGACAGTTTAACACTGCCAGCACCTGGTACTGGTACAATATCCTGTCGGTATTTTCTAGTAGTTCCAATGTTTAACAACATCTTATGGTGTCAAAGGTTGTTGACGTCGCTCTTCTCCTTTATCCAGGCTTGGGACTGGCACTACCCGACTATAGGACATAGCTTATGCATGATATGTATTTGCGTGAAATGTATTAATTTTCCTGTCTAGTTTTGAAATGTCCCGCCATCGACACAAAACATGCAACTCCTAATTCCACGGAGCGTGACTACAATACAGTGGTAGACATCCAGTGTCACGAAGGATATCTGATAGAAGGAAACATATCGGTGACCGTGCGATGTGATGAATCCGGAAATTGGACGGAGAGTAGCGTAACTTGTATCGGTAAGACTAACGATAAAAACTTAACTCTAAGAATTTGCTGCAGTTCTAGCACTGCTAGAGCAAAAGTAAAGTATCGCATATCCCACGACTGAAAGATAGGGGAGGCGCTCATTTCCGTTAAATTTGGCCCTTCAGCCGGCAGTGGACGAATTCCAAGGTCCTGGACACGGGGTCAGTGCATCGCAGGACTTGCCGTTTACTTCCCAACTTACGCCGGTGCCAAATTAAACTACTTGGTGAAAGAGGTATGGTGTGCGCAAACAACATGCTTCGGATCGTTACACGGTGTCTAACCCGCAACCGCATAATCACTGACCAAACACGTTACCGATAGACCACCGTGCCGCACTTCTACAGCAGCATTCTATAAATTAAAGCAACATGGATAACGAGCTAATAAGTACAATTCTAAAAATCCTTACTCTTGAAGTCATGAATAAGCTTAAAAGATACAGGGAAAAAAGAAAAGCAGTTCGTTAGGCTATCTCCGTAAGGTACACATTGTTATAGTGCTAGCTGGTTGATCTTCTTAACGATGGCACTTCTTAATTGCGCAACCCGATTACCAGTGCCCTTACTTTCGGTGGCTTTCTTTTTATGCTGATGTGTTGGTTTGATTTCGAACAGATAAGATGAAGTTACAATAACAAACAATTGGACAGTTTAAATTGGCTTATTGAGTTAAATTGGATGCTTAATAATGCCTTCAAATCACGGCGCTTTGACTTTGTAGAAAAGTAAAAAAAAAAACCATTTAGCTCGAGAATATCTAAAAATAAAAGAAATTAATTGGCATGTCATTATGTTCCATAACAGCTGTTGATTGTCGTGAACCTCCATCACTGATTGGGGCCGAAATAATGATACCGCCATCAACGACTTACGGTACCAACGTGACCTACCGGTGTTTAGAGGGTTCGTGGCTTCAAAGGGACATCTTTAGTGCGAAGATCACATGCAATTCCGACGGGCTATGGACTCCAGACATCAGCAAATCAAGATGCATTGGTGAATTGGAACAGGGGGTCTACTTTTTATTTATTTAACGAATTCATAATGTGCTAAAATTCAGTAAATCTGAACCTGAGGTGCGGCCTTCATATAGTCAAGTTGAGAACCCGTAAGTGCACCAACAATGAGCAATGATCTGATTCGGTCTTTCAGCCTTCATGGGGTCGCAACAAATATCGAAGACTCCAGTAACGATTATTATGGACAAATTGACAGGCTGCGAATATGAAGCATGTAAAGTTGCTCATCGCTAACCTTCTTTAGAGGTTGTTGATGATAACGATGATTTAATTTAACAATGGTGACGAAAACGCCGACGACAACAATGGCTCTGACATTGACATTGATGAGGATGATGAGGATGATGATGATGATGCTATTGTCGACGATTATGTTCAGTGTTGTGCCCTTAGGCAAGTCCACGATTCCACCGACGGCCTTCTTCTCTGTTGTTAGATGATGCTGCTGCTGCTGCTGCTGATGACTTTGCTGCTGCTGATGATGATGATGATGATGATGATGACGACGATTATGTAAGTAGGCCTATAAATATTATGCTTTTGTTTCCATCAGTGTAAAATCTGCAACTGATACAAATTTCTATAGAGACCGAATGCATATCGTTGGTGCTGCGCACACTCAACACTTCTGAAGTGACCATTGGGACCGTAGTCAACGTTACTTGTCCAGATGGTCAGCATCTACCAATTGGAGTGGACAAAGGACTGACGTTTATGAAGACCATCTGTAGTAAGAACGGGAGTTGGACGCCCTTAGTTCCGTACTGCAGGGGTAAGTACAACCTCATTCACGAACTCTTCATATTCGGTAGCGGATTAGTATAGGCCTACCTTGTTAAATAGTCTTCCTAAGACGGAGCATTTTGTTCATTAAAAAGATTCGATTATAACTTATTTTGCGATTTTTATGCATGTATATATGACAATTATAAGACGCCTCATTTTAACATAGGCTTTCACATATTGAAGAAATAGTAGTCGTAAGCTCGAGATTTTTACAGCGCACAACGAAAGCTAAGTCCGGGAACCTGCTTATTCACAGGCGCTCAGTCAAAACAAAATCGTCAGGCAGGAAGGGTTCGGTTCCAGGTCAAGATCGAAGAGTCAGACAGGCAGACAGTCAAACGGCTGTAGTGGATGGTGCTTGGAAATGAACCGGAAGGTGAGATTAGAGGAAAGGAAGAATCAGGAGAGGATCTCTGAAAATGGATGTTAATTCATTAGTATTATGACAACATCTAGCACCTATACATTGATCTATCTTGTCTTATTTTGTGTCGTTTTGCATTGTAAATATTTATTGCAGGATATTTACGTGACGCCTTACAAAAAGTGTATTCTGTTTTACCCTCATCTGTACTCCACCTGTTGATGTGAATATGTTATCCTTGACAGTCATGTTCGCTGACCCACATTGAATCTCGGGCTGGCACGGTACGGATACGGGGACCTTAGATGGCGTGGCGCACATTCAAACGGGCAGCAGTGGTAAAGGATCTCACCAGTGGCGGCTCCAGGATTGCTTGCGCGGGGACGAGAGCATTTCCAGAGGAGTTCCACGATCTGGCAGTCCATCTTACACGGGTCTGGTCTGAGGGGCACCAGCATATAACCAAGAGGGTGCGCCTCCCCCTATAGCTAAATCCGCCACTGGATCTCACCCAATTAATTCATTGAAAAATGAGCAGGTCGGGGACATAGGGTCGATATAGAAAAACGTGTAAATTTACATTTTATTTTACATTGGACCCACAGCCATCCAACAACAGACTCCACGGATACAAGGGACAGTGGTGTCATGCAATTTCCTCCAGACAGCTACAAAAGGTTGTTCTTTGTGGCTGTCTTGGAACCGCTTACTGAAAATTCGTGAATTATTTTAAATTGTTTAATTAGTTTAACTGATATATTATTACTACATTAATTTATAGAACTGTTACAAGAAGAGTTACTTGTTTTCGTCACAGATATTCAGTCAGATCACAGAGTGCAGGTGAAGATCGTCCAAGAAGCACACGGAGCCCCAACTGTAGGAATCCTAGCATCCATTGTGGTCGGCTTTGTAGCATTACGCCTTATAATCTTCGATCGAAAGTCGTTACTGAGAAATGCCCGTTATTTTAAGCAACGAATTGCTTTGATAAGAAGAGGTAGATAAAAGAGTAGAATCACCTCGATATTGTCTGCATATGCAGCTTCAGTATACCACGATATCCAACTGGACTTCAGCAGATTTGGGTCAACCAAAAGAAACTGATTTAAGATTAAGAAACTAACAAAATCTAAACAAATTTTGTAGATCACAAAGACAATTTTTGTTGTGAACATTAAATTTTCTTTATATTGTGAATTTTGTGACAATGATTAAGTGCAAATATTTTATGACACGTTTTAGTATTCGCTTGAATCGTGTGATCTAAATGTAAATGTAATTGTACACTTTTTTCTATAGCGACCGTATTTGTGTGTAGTCCTACAATTCTGACGATTCGAATAAATTCATTCTTTTCTCAACGATTCCCTGCATGACTTAGGGACAATATGTTGTAAATCTGAAAGACTTCAATTCATTCATCTAAAATTATAAATGAACGGTAGAGTTTTTTAATGTCCATAGCTCTGCCCTAATATGATAAGGACTATTTTCTATGTTGGGTCCCAACTTAAAACTCACCACTTTCATTCATACACACATAGATACATATATGCATGCGTGCGTGCATACATACATACATACATATTTACATACATACATGCATACATACATACATTCATACATACATACATACATACATAATTACAGACATACGTGTTTACATACTTACATACATAAATACATACATACTTACATTACATACATACATAATTACATACATACGTGTTTACAAACATACATACATGCAGACATACATTATTATACATGCATACATACATACATACATAGGGCTACGTAGCTGCCAAAAAATAGCTAGCATGATCCGTACACGGGGACCTTAATCATACTCGTAATCTCGACAATATCTAACGCGGTTCTTTAAAGCTAAGCGCAGGTCACTAGCTTAATCACGAGTGCTGCATCCAGTCAGAAGGGATGCCCAAAGATGCCGTGGGAATAAATACTGGCTGCCAAAAGACCAGAGAGAGAAGGGGACCGAGGAGCTGTTACGTTGGGTTGTGTTTAGGTTGAGAGAAATGGGGAGGCTGAATTTCTCCTCCTGGGTACAATCCAACAACCCCAAAAATTTGATTGCCTTTTGTCTGTTCAGACTGTTGACTGAAAGAAGTTGAAGTATCGATTTACGGAGGAAGTCCGTTAATCGATACTTCAACTTCTTTCATTGGTGCCAGGTCTTCTTTCCGTAAACGGTCCACTTCTTCATCGACGCCTCTAGATATATCTACACTGTATCCAGAAAAAAAGAATTTACGCAAAGTCAACTAACTTGAGCAAGGATTCATAAAATTTAAGTTGAAGTAAAAAGTTGTTCCTTACTTGTTAACAATTAATCATTTTCATAGTTTATGGTTGGTCCCTTTAAAATGGCGATATATTATTTCGTACTTATTTCCGCAAACTCTGACCGAAAACCGCTTTCAGCACAATCTATGCTCCAGGTGACATTAGTGTGCTGGCTTTTGTTCGTGTGCCCCGGCGTACAAGGAAAATTGTGAGCATAATCTCTGCATGCACAACGATACTCTCGATTGGTGAACTACCGATGTTTCGAAAGTATTAAGCTTTTAAAAATGTGCCTTATTATTGTAATTTTTCTAGTCATTCCTTGTTCTGGAATGTATTGAAATAGAGAGGAAATCGGGGCGAGATGGATCAAGATTAATAAGATTAAGCCATCTATTATTGCGACATCTATCGAATGTGTTCGAGTTACTCTTAAACTGTTTGAGATACTCTTAAACTGTCGAGTTACTCTTAAACTTTTGTCCAAGGTCGACATTTGCGTCTCGGAGCGTCAGTTTTTAGCAGAAAAATCATTTTCTTGCCTTTCTGATCTTATTTCTAGGTAAAAGGAATTTACTAAACATTCGCATTATTCCAGGTCTCTGATATAAGTTTATATATTAACTAGAAGTCCTTTTGTGCTGAAAGAACAAATTTTGTACTTGAATTATATGCAGTGGATTTTAACTGTCCTTTGTGAAAAGTCTATATCAGTACGCTTGGGGCGAGATGGATCACGCATAAATACATACATATATTGGGATAAGATGGATTACAGCGGTTCACCTTAGCGTTGGGTAATGATACACCATGCTTTAAGATAAAATTATTTTAAAATCTTCGGCAAAAAGACGACTCCAATCAAATTTGTGCTTCGCATGTCTCTTTTACTGAGTGGGTTATGAGTAGAACAAAAGTAGTTCTATTGTTGCATATTCCTGGGTTAATTTAACTAAAATCCCTTAGGAGATCCGTCTCGGCCCTAGTTCCTCCACTATATCTCCAAAGAGCGCGCGAATAGCTTCAACTTCAGACAAATAAAAACCTCTTCCCATGCACATAGTTGATTTTTTAAAATTTTAATTCGTTGTTTCTACTGCTGCCCCTCAATTTCTGTATAAGAAATGCAAGCCCGACAACAGAAAAGTAAGCAAAGTTTCCATGTTACACGAGGAAAATATGAGAGGCGTTCATTTCCTTTTCTAAGGCAAAGGGCGACTCTCAAGATTCTGGACACGAGTATTAAATTTTACTGTTTGGCGACAGAGGCACAGTGTGCGCAAAGAACTTTCCCAGGGTCATTACAAGGAGTCGAACCTGAAACCGCATGATCAATGACCAAACGCGTTACCGATAAACGCAATTGTATTAAACATGTGCATATACATTTGGCGGCGTACATATTGTCAATAGTTAACTTTTATGCATACAGGCATAAAACAGTTATATAGCGCCATTAGTTAGCGAATGCGCATTGCTACAGTTTGATGCTTTGATGTTCTATCGCTTAGGATAAATCAGAAAATCCAGTGACGATCATTTTCGGCTATAACGACATACACTGCGTTTAGATTAAATCAATCATGCATACAGTGCAGATTCATTTGATGCACTAGGTCATAAACGTTTTGTGCGGAAAACCAGCGATGAGTCGAGCAACGAATTTTACACTATTCTCACGGCGTTTCAATCGTAGCGCTTTCAGAAATCGATAAAATATGCATACATAGTCACATAAATATGCATATATATATGTATATATATATATGAAAGAGAAGTAATGCATTATTTCAAAAGGTTATGATCGAAACAGGAAGCGAGCATATCGGCAGATATATAGGACTCTCTGCGTTCAGCGATCGCCTCTGTTTTCACTTGTTCGTAAAGATTATTATACATTTGTGCAAACTGTGAGAAAAGAACTGTCGGCATAATTTTATTGCATAGTGTGGCATTGTATATGTCAATTTATATGACGCCTCTTGCAGAAACAATACTGAGGACGCTCCCAACATGAAAACCCGAGGAAACAGATAAGTTTTAATTGCATATAATTGTCCAACGATTGTAAGCGACAGTCGGGCTTCACGAGGCAGGGATTGTGTTGCTGGAAAATGTGCCTATGTTGGTATTCTCTATACACATTGTTGCCTACCTCGTGTTGGCAGGTATTGCTGGGGAATGTCAACGCGTCGTGTGTTCACGGTAGTCATGAACACATTCAGCAAACTTTTGTAGTGTAATTTATGCCAAATACTATGCTCTCGTGCCGAGCGGTGGTCTATCGGTAACGTGTTTGCTCAATTATCAAGCGGTTGCGAGTTTGACTCCGTGGAACGACTGTGGGCAAGTTGTTTACGCACACCCTGCTTCTGTCACCAAGCAGTATAATTTGGTACCGGCAAAAGCTGGGAAGTAAACTATAAATCCTGCGATGCACTGGCCCCGTGTCCAGGATCTTGGGATTAGTCCATTGCCGGCTGAAGGGCCTGATGAAAAGGAAACGAGCGCCTCTCCTACGAATCAGGTGTGGCAAATGGGATTTCAATTGTAATTGTAATTGTAATCTGACATTTATAAAGCGCCACTTCAAGAATAGACTCATCAGAAGCGCTCCCGACCCGAACCAGTGAGACCACTGGCAAATAATACAGACTTCAGGCGCTTGCGAAACTGTGGAGGAGACAAACTGAGGAATACTAGCCGGAGCTCTCGGGAGAGGCGATTCCAGCTATTGGGTCCAACATAGGCAAAGCTTCTAGACTGCGCTGTAGCAGTGCGCATACGAGGGACAGTCAGAAGTCCAAGGGAGGCCGACCGGAGAGTGCTACGGCCTGGAACCAAGGAGACCGAAATGCAGAAGTCCCTAAGATATGATGGAGCAGCGAAAACGAGACAATTACGCATAAGCGTTAGGATCTTGAACTGGATACGCTGCTGAATGGGAAGCCAGTGTAGAGTGTCCCGTATAAAGGAAGTTATATGGCCATACCTGGGGACGGCTCCAATTAGACGGGCAGAAGCATTGAGAACAGACTGAAGCTTGGAAATATTGGTAAGTGAGAGTCCAGCAAAGATAGCGTTACCAAAGTCGACCCTGGTGCAGATAAGGGCATGAATTAGAGTAGTAACAGCATAAAAGGAGAGAGAGCGGCGGATGGTACGAAGCTGACGAAGGTGGTAAAAGCATGAGCGGGAGACACTGTTAACATGGTCGGTCAAGGAGAGTTCCCGGTCCAGAACAACCCCAAGATCGCGGACTTTGGAACAGAATAGAATGTCCGGAAACCTTTGGTGTTAGGATGATGAATCAATCTTTGCCAGCTGAGCACGACCACCAAGCCAGATGAACTGGGTCTTAGCAGAGTTCAGTCGGAGGCGATTAGAGGACATCCAGAGACCAAGGGCAGATGTTGCGTGAAGAATACTCTCAACCAGAGAGGAAGCCACTTCCGCTGGGCCATGAACGAAGGCCTGAGTGTCGTCTGCATACTGATGGACAGCAACACCCATGGGAAGGAGAACCCGTGCCAGGTCGGCAGTGTACAGAATGTAGAGGAGAGGGGCCAGAACAGAACCCTGAGGAAGGCAAAAAGGTATTAGGGAGCATCGGAACGTGTAGGCCCAAAGATAACAGAATGAGAGCGGTCTGAGAGGAATGACTGAAACCAAAGAAGGGCGGTATCAGTAATGCCAAAAGATTTTTCTAGACGCTCCAAAAGGATAAAGTGATCCAGTGTCAAAAGCAGTTTTTCTCCACTTTACTGTGGGACGTTTCTGTTTACTTTTGAATTCTTGAAAACCCTCGCGGACGATAATACAGTGTGCCACTTGAATAAACTATTGAAATTCAATGAACCACGTCATTTGGCTGGATAAAGACTAACAGGCCTAATGGAACAGCCCTCGAGCAGTTTACATCTATCGGCAATGTATCTTGTTTACCGCCATCTTGACCTGGAAAGCGAGCCTCGGATTGGAACAAAACTTAAATGTCGATCTTTAACGAAAGTCCATTGAAGCTAAAACAATGCTACTTACGTAATTAAGACAGTAAATATATTTAAAGATGACAACAGTATATAATTAATAATCTGACGGTTTCAAATATTATGAAATTCTTAGAACTGCGCTTAAATGCGTATTAAATAATAGTAGTAATTGGCAACTTCTATAGCGCCAGAGTCCCATTTCGGTCTTAGCTTAAAACTGACCTTTTTCAGCTGGTTTATCCATCATCCACTGGCTCTGTGTCTCAGTGGACTGACTTTCCGGTTATAGACTTGATTTTGTTGCTCCATCGGCGACACATTGTGCATTATACAGCGTCGCTATAGCAGTTGTTAATTACAGTTATGATTCCATACTCTATATATATACACATTTTTATTCCTGTTTCTCAGTCCGCTGAGACACAGAGGCAGCGTGTGGTGGATAAGCCAGCTGGAAAAGGTCATGGCATTACAGTGCGCTTCATGTTACTGTAATTCTTTACGCTGCATTTAACTGCGCTGCAGAATCTATTTACAAGTCTTTCAAACGGCTGGCAAGCCGTTGTGGAAACGGCAACGCAGTTAAGTGGCTCGCTATTTGCGCTGCCCTTGCGACAATCGCTTGTAAGGATCCTAGGCAATACAAATCACGTAGGCACTCCCACCCAGTGAGCAACACCTGATAAACAAACAGTATTTTGATTCTTGTTTGTTTCTGGCTGAGGTATCTGCTACCTTCTTCATTGTTCACTGCTGTCGTTTATGAGATGAATCACAGCAAACGAGCTTCAGAGAAGCACTTCGACAATACAACATTAGGCATTGTCAGCTGCTGTGTGTTGTTGTTATAAACCGTGTATCATCACAAAGGTTGTAATTTTTGCAGTTGTAAACGTGTCGTGTTTGCGATCATGAACAACATTGCATTTGATTTCTGCGCTATTCAATATGGATGCGCAGAGTATTGACTAGGTATACGATTAGGCTGATTTCTTGTGTACTTTGCCAATGTTTAGGGTCGTGGGCTACCTGTTCTCTTGGCCACGTGGCTTATGTTTTATATGATCGGTTTTTAGATTTCGTGGTTAGTCTTCAAACGAATGCTACTCGTCTGTGGCTAGAATTACTTAACTACGAAAAGCCCTGAAAACTTCATGATTTGGCTAGAGTAAAACCGGGCTTAATGGATCAGCGTTCGTTGTGTCGTTTTTGGAGGAGAATGTTCTTCTTCGTTACAGCCTTCCTGGTTTGGAAGGCAGGTGTGTCAGCTAGCGGGGATAAATACGGTAACCGTTATTTTATAAGAAATTATTTAACTTAATATTAATGCAGCTTCACAATACTTTATAAAACTGCACACACTAGTGTTGTTTTAAATGTTCTTCTTTGGTGTTTGGTGTGACATGTGTTGTTATTCCTGTTGTCATTATTGCTTATTGACTGACCCCTGTATATATGCATGTGTGTCTGAGCATGCATGCATGTCTTATACGAAAAGCATCTTGTTATTCTAAAATCTTGTGATAAGCACCTCGCTTAACCGAATTAAGCTACTAATTCGTTGTAAAGTTGATTAAAGCTTCCATATCGTACAGTTTAGTGTAGGTGAGGCGCTTATTCCCTTCCTACTCTTAGGCTTTTGAAGCGACAAAAGACGAATCTCAAGGTATTGGATCCGGGACCATGAATAGCAGAACTTGCCGTTGAATTCACAGTACAAAGTAATACTGTTTGGTGACAGAGGCACTTGCGTGCGAACACATTGCCCAGGGTCGTTACACGGAGTTCGCTCAGCAGTCTCGAATCAGCAGTAGTTGGATCACAGACCAGACGCGCTACCGAAAAGACCAATGTGTCTCGCAATAGTATATAACATATTATAGTTCTATATATTAAAATTCAGTTTACGCACACTGTAAAATATTTGGCTTTAAGGCTTCTATGTCTAGATGGAATGATACATTTAAAAAATGTCTAGGCAGAAGACCCTTTGCCTGATAATTCGCTACCTTCTAGGGTTCGTGAAAGCCTCAAGAGTCTCAAACCCCAGTTCCCTAATCTTACATTAGTTATATTTTCCTGATTCCGCTCCTGAGCCATTATACGATGGCTACAGGCCGCCGAACTTCAGATCCACTGGCACCATCAGCCTCGACATGGGAACCGAGGTAAGAAAACCTATGAACCAGCTCCACCTGGTTTCCGGCCGCCCGCACATAATCTGATGTTGAGCATTGGCCTACTGTAGTCTGGAATTTTGTTTTGGCCCAAATTATCTCAAGTCTGCTCTATTATCTCCAAGGACACGACCAGCATTTCAAGCACATTTGGACACATCGCGCGCTGCGAAGGTGACCATGACCACGTCAGGGCCTTAAGAACAATGATTCCCGGACCCCCGCGAGGCCAGAAGAGACGTGTCTGACGCCCTCGCCTTACATGGACAAGAACAGTGGAAGCTGACCTGCGCCCACTAAATTTCGGGTTTCATTCAGCCTGGAGACAAGCACAGAATAGAGACGGCTGGCTACACTTTATGGAAACGGCAACGCTCCAGAGAGGAGCACGCCACAGCTGATGGTGGTGGTGGTGGTGGTGTGGTGGTGATGGTGGTGGTGGTGGTGGTGGTGGTGGTGGTGGTGGTGGTGGTGGTGGTAGTGGTGGTGGTGGTGGTGGTGGTGGTGGTGGTGGTGGTGAGAAGACTGTGTATGCTACTCCTCTTTTGTTGCATTTATGCTCCAGAGGAAAGGAAAGGCTCTTTTACAAGTCCACAAGTGGAAGCAGTCATACTGCATTTACATTAAGAACCACCTCTACCATTATCACGAATATTGTTTGCTCAAACTGCAGTCTTTTAGTAAGACTCAGTTCTGACTTTATCGTTGAAATTAACACCAACGGCAAATCATGAAAGCAAATGAAACATACTTGTGAGCGTTTACTGTTAAAGGCCAGATAATTTTATCCAGTAAGACCCTGCAGGATATGGTGTTTGCAATTCGCCTGTTCGCTATATATACTGAGTACTGTTTGACTACGTACGCATGTGAAGATATACTACCACCGTCATTAGTTGGCCAGACGGACAATTCGTGGTGGCCTGAATTTTGGTGTTGTCCCAGTTGATAATCAGACTTAAGACCTTGGTCTCCCTGTCCATAACTTCCAGTGCTAGAGGTAACACTTAGTGTAATTATGAAAAGCTCTTCGTAAGTGTGGTTTTCACATTGTTTTCAGTGACAGAACCTCCGAGTTGTGGTGAAATCATATGCGACTACATCGACAGTTACCCTTCGTACTTTCGCACTTGGTGCGTCCAAAACTGCGATGTAAGTCCTTATAAAATGCACCTTTGACACAACGACAGCACTCGAATATACAAAACAACACAATCAGTATTTAATTGTTTTTCTCTATAAAATAAAAACACATGAACTATCTTGAAGTACTAAGTTAATTAAGAAAGTGTCTGATTTTTATATTGTGTAGGTTGCATGAAATATTCTAGTGCGAAATATGTAATAACTGGTTTGGGATTTCATCGCTTTGGGTCATAGATCACAAGGTTGTTACTTCGTTATCTTTTCATCCTTAACTCCTCATCTGGGGGCGGATCTTGACATATGATATTTTATTGCATTTGTAAAGATATTTCAGCAGCATTTAGGCCTGTGAGGTCACAAGAACAATACAAGAAAAGGAAAAAAGATACACGCTTATACAAGACTTGATCCTTATGTCTGGTTAGCAGTAGCTTATAAAGTAGTGTAAGCTTCATAACTATCATTTGAAACTGAAATTAGTTAGTTAACTTGACATTTAATATACCGCGTTTATGTACCTTACAAAAGCTCTGTGAACCATGATTATACGGACAGCAGATTTGTCAAAGCATCGATCTCTGTCGAAATCGTTGTCAACAAAAGATCGATAGGCGTTATTGCTTCAAAGGAAATAATGCCACACAACTGTAGATTCTCTGTTGCAATGTTAAAAATACAACAATAATATGCATTACAATTTTACGATGTTCATATAAGTATATACCAGAAGCATTGGCAACACGATTCTTCGCTTTCTAATGAACGCTTGAATAATTAACACGAAATGTATGCTTCATGCGTCCCAATGCTATAAACCTGAGAATATGAAAGTTAAAAGGACTTTGTACCGCCTGCAAACGATAAGTTATTTTTAATCAATAATGCGATTGCAAAGTCAAGCATGAATGACTCCAATATGTGTGACTTGGTTCCTAAAGCAGTCCATCTGTGAACTATAACCATAGTTTTAAGCCTACTACTCGACATGAATCAGATAATGAGTTTGCAGGTCAGAACAGCTTTTATGCTAATCTAACTTCCAAATGCTGTCGATGACTGAAAAGACTAAGGGACAATTAATGGATGAGGGAGGCAGTCGAGAACCACAGACACTAAAAGATTGATTATTTTCAATTGTGCCATTATCAATGGCTGCGTGACGTTTTGATTTCATATATCTCAACACGGATATATAGGTCCTAAACGTGTTTGGTGCGATGTGAACTATTTTGAAGAAATTAGGAGGCACTTTTTGGGTCCATATTTTGACACTAAATCTATCATATTCTTATTAAAATTCTGTAAACTGATTTTTGTCCTGTAGTCAACAAAGGTGATTTCGTTCAAATCAGTTCAAACAGTTCATTTTCAGAATATGTCCTATATGTAAAGTAATCTCTCGTATCTCTCACGCCTCGTGCGGTCCCCAGCGGCTTAGTCTATCAGATCTTCAGCAAAATGGGGCATATTATTATTATTATTATTATTATTATTATTATTATTATTATTATTATTATTATGATGATGATGCTGAATGTACCTACACAGTAACTGTCTCATGGGAGGCTCAAACCCGCACGCTCTACATTACAAGGGGAGCATTCAAACACGGCTACCGCTTCACACACGTGTGAATCAGCAATTCAGCATTATGGCAACCATTCCGATCTTGGGTTACATTAATGACGACGCATCCTCCATTTCACGTGGCACATTCCCTCCACAGGCGCAGACATTGAACATACCAACTGATTCTAAGGAGTCTAAGCTTTTATTACAATGGGCGTGTTCTTATTAAAACTGGAGGATCCTGAGTTTTCTAGGAAGACAGACCGACTAGCTGAACCAGCACTTTAACAACACGAGTAAGTCTAACATGTGACTTCTCATTCGTCTTCCTCTTCTTCAATGTTGTAGTTCCCAGAATCCAACGACGCCACTCTGTGTTCCGTGTCCTGTCCTTGACTTCTTTGTAGCCCTGTCATCTTCCTTTATGCTTCATCCAGTCCTTATCATAGAGTATTAGATAGAGTATTGACTATAATGACGACAGTGAAGATGATGACGACGACGACGACGATGATGATGATGATTAAGCAAATGAGCAAATATGATCTGGCAAATTATTCTTGGCTGTTTCTAGGAATTAAAAAAGTGCTTTGAAAAAGTCGAAGGACTATCCTGCAACTGTAAAAATTTGTCCTATAAAGTGGGATCAAACATAAGATGCAATTGGACTTGCTCCAGCACAGAAGCTTCATGCGGAGGTACGAATCAGATAACCGTCCTTGACACAGAAATATGTAAGCAATTAGAATTTTATTAGTCCTGACGGTGTTGGTGGGTACTGAAATAAGGATAGAAGAAAAAGATTTTACAGCGTTGCATTTGTGGAAGATTACGCATTCAGTTTACATAAGCTTAAATTTTATAAAGTCTATCGACATCTGTTGATGCCTCAATGTCATAGTCTTTCTGGTCGGATTGTGGCTTTTCCATTAGTTTGAACTTGGTCCTGGCGGCGCGCGTCAGGGAGGTATGCAGAGAAACGATGACGTGTGCAGGGCAATGACAGCGATGAAGAGGATGACGGGGTAAGACAGATATCACCTGAATGGTCAAACAAGTGGAGACGTGCGGTGGACACTAACGGACATTTAGCCCTGGACTAAAGGATAGAAGGAATGAAGGAAGGTTAAAAGGAAGGAAGATAGAAAGAAAGAAAGTATGAAAGAGAAGCAAGAACAATTTCAAGAAGAAGAAGAAGAAATAAAAAGAAAAAGAAGAAAAAGAAAAAGAAGAAGAAGAAGAAATGAGAAGAAAAAGAAGAAAAAAGAAGAAAACGACAAAGAAGAAGATAAGAGAAAAAAGAATAGCAAAAAAAAGAAGAAGAAAAGAAAGAAGAAAAAGAAAAGAAGAAGAAGAAAAGAAGAAGAGTAAAAGAAGAAAGAAAATAATAATAACAAGAAGAGGAAGAAGAAAAAGGAGAAGAATAAGAAAAAAAGAAAAAGCAGGAGAAGAAGAACAAGAAGAAAGAAGAACAAGAAGAAAAAGAAGAACAAGAACGAGAAGAACGAGAAGAACGAGCAGTACAAGACTTTTCAAGCACTACTGTTATGGTGTATTATAGTGAATAAATGCGACCGAGGGTAAGAAAGGCAGAAACGGCAAAATGTTTTACCTATTTCCGTGTAATAGCAGGTGCAATGCATACCTTTATTTTAGCCAAAACGACCAAGCTGCAGACTACAACTTCTTCGCTAAGCACGCCAACAACACCGACAAAGTCTACCACTGCGAACACTCCTACTCTAGCGACTATACAAAGCTCTACTATCGAAACTGCAGCAGCTACAACGACCAAAGGTATATCACTCTTTTAATAATGCTGCGCATGATAGGTTTTAAAAACTTGGACAACACAACTGCGCGTTGAGGAAAGAGAGACACCGTTCACTGTGCAACACTGACTTAATTACGCTCCTTGGAACGTATTAAAGTTATGGCAAAGGACACGAGTATAGGTCAACGAATCAATCCCTTGCTGTGCAATATAACAAAGTTTAGCTATCTCTTAAAAATCTCTTGATACATCATTAAAAGCAAACATGAAGATGTAGAATCACCGATATGATCCAGTATATTTTAGTCTGTAGTTTTTACATAAAAATAAATAATTTAAACTGCAGGGATTTTTTCCGTATAAGAAGTTCGATTTTTCTGCTCTTACTTTTCTTCCGAACTGCATATTAAGTTAGACTTTAGACCTGTTTGGGTCTACAGTATTGCAGCATTTGTACTGGCGTGGTTCTTTTGCACTGTTTCGTATTAATTGCAGTTGTTCTGTGGAAGCGTTTGCTCGCTGTATTAGAGATTACTTATTTACTTACTTTCTCATTTACTTTCTTATGCAATAACTGTAAATTAGCACCCTCTTCCTGTTTGTTTACTATTTCCAACATTTCTTTAAACCTCTGTTACCAGTTCTGTAAAGGTCATTTTGTTTTAGAAACTGCAACTGTTGAAGTAGGCCTAAACCCACCCTCATCAACAACAGGTGGACTAAACATTCTTTTTAAGCTAATCAGTCATTGTCAGTGTCCTTCCAAAGCTGTGCATTGATCGGGCAGACTCGTTTGTTTAGCGCTAATAGAGATTACTTCATTTTTTGCATATTTACTTACTTGTATGGTTACTTCAACAACTTTAGATCAGCACGATACTCCTGCTTGTTTACTATTTTAGACGTTTCTTTAAACCTCTGTTACCAGTCCTGTAAATGTCATTTTGTTTTAGAAACTACACCTGTTGTAGTAACCACACCATCATCAACAGGTAGATCAAGCATTCTTCTTCAGCGAATCAGTCTTTGTCAGCGACCTTCCAAAGTTGCGCATCGATCGGGCTTCGAACCGTAGACATGCCATATTTCTACCGTAGCTTCACTTGAGAAAAGACACATAAATATACAATCTTTAGATTTTTTGTACTATATTTAAATCAAAACAGTTCATTCGCCAACAGAAAAGTTTTACACGCATTAATGCATGATTCGCAATGTAGGCTTTGGCATCATTACCTTTCTTTATTGCTATGCTGTTCTGGTTGTAAAGCTCTTCTAGCTATCGTGTGCGATGACTTTGCTCAAACTACATATGCATTTCGGAGGGGTACCGGGCCATAATCGGGTATTTCATTGTGCAAAGACTACACCAGAACTTTACTTGAAATAAGCGTGGGTAACATTAAGTCCGTGCATAATATTTTTGCAGATAAATCAACCGGAGACACAGCTCCAGCTGTAACAGAAACCTTCGGTACGATCAATGAAGCCACAACTACGGAAATGTCCACAGTGGAAACATGTATGGATTTACGAAATTCTTATAGAACAGTTATCGTTCTCAAACTATGTAGACCATTTAAACCGTTACTGAACCATCTAATTTAATGTAATGTAATCTAATCCAATCTAATGCACTCCATTATAATCTCCTCTAAACCAAAATGCACTACATTGATATTCTGAGGAAATTTAATTTTTTCATGCAGTATGCTCTAAATTTCCAGAACTTAAGTCCAACATATTCTTTGGTCCAACAGTTTTTAAGCAAGTTGAAGCATCCTTAAAGTAGAATCATGAACGAATAGTGTTTGCATTATATTCTGTTGTATTTTGCTATATTCCAGATAATGCAAAAAAATCCACCGTAGAAACAACTCCAACCGTAACAGAAGCCTTCAGCAAAATCCATGAAGCCACAAGGACGGATATATCCACAGTGGAAACATGTATGTAATTACGAAATTCTTATAGAATAATTATAGTTCTCATGCTATTTAGACCGCTTAAGTTGTTAATGAAACATCAAATTTATTGTAATCTAATCTCAGATTTTATGGATCTACGACATCAAGTGGTGATCTGAATTGACGTTTGACCAGTTATTACAAGAGACAAGAGATAGAAGAAGACGGAATGTGAATGTCGGTGGTGCAGGAAATCCTAAGTTCGAGGACGGTTCAAGAAAACATAATCCAATGTAATATAGTCCAATACTGTATAAGCCTATCTAGTATTCTTAGTAAATATAATATTTTTCATGCAATATACCCTAATTTTTCAGACCTTAAAGGCAACATTTTCTTGTGTGACATTCTTCAGCTAGTTGAAGCATCCTTGAAAATAGTATCACAAACAAATCGTGTTTGCATTATATTCTGTTGTTCTTTGCTATTTTCCAGACAATGCATCGCATTCCTCAATGGAACTCACTTCAGTGAATCTAGGTGACGATTTATTTGCGATTCCTCTCCATTTTTAATTGCAAACGTATAGTCTGAGAAATGATCATGTCTTCTGGTCAGCCTGTTTGATATCTTAACAGATAATTAGCTCGCCATATTATAGATTTAACGTTTCGCACACAGCTCTGGTTTCTGTAATCGTAATAAGGTATAAGACTACAGTTGTCTAATCGATTGCTAGTGATTATGAACGGTACCTTTACAGAGCACCGGTGAGCCAGGATTTCAAGGGTTATAGGAAATCGAAAGTTTGCTAACGATTCTTGACTGGATCAAACACATGTGAATGAATGCATTTCTGAATAAATGTTCAGAAAAGTGCTTATTCACAATGTACGATCATTTGAGTTAACACATTACTGAACACATATAGAACTATATGTTAGAGAGACTATACTACAAGTTGGTTTAGTTTCGTTTCGTGTACTTGAAAATTTCATATACAATTTTTTAGGCATTAACATTGAACCATTTTGCTAGAGAAATGTGTCCTTAAATTAACACCGATGTTTTTATAATTGTAAAAATGCTTGGCCTGTGCAGATCGCACAAACTGCTCCAAGCCTCCAGAGGCACCAAACACGGAGCTCCAGCTGTTCAATCATCCGGCTGGGTTAATAGCTGTGTACACATGTATTGCTGGCTATTATTTTCCTGTTGGTGGAACAGCCAGATCGATAGTATGTAGAAACTACACTTGGAGTGCTAATGTACCTGGATGCTCAGGTCAGTTCTTTAGGTGCTATGTGATAGTTATGTTTATATCGCGCCACTGTCTGGTTAAAAAACGCTACTTAATTGAGTTTTGTAACAATTTTAAAGTTCACTAGAATAATTAAATTATTTACAGTGTCATTATGACTTATTAGCTTTCAACTAATACATTTTACAATTTAATGAAATAACATTTAGTTTCACGATTATAATATTTCCAAATTTTTACGTAATCATTTAGCAAACTTTATTCTCTATATGGCTCTTGGAGATACATTTAATTGTAAATTGTACTTAGCCAATGGTCTAATCGGTAGTCCGCTTGGTCATTTATCTAACGATTAGCGGTCTGATCCTGCTGAGCAGACTCCGTGAAACGACCGTGGGCGAGTTGTCCATGCACACTTGTCTGTCACCAAGCACTACAAGTTTTCGCCAACTATTCCTTGCGCAGTCGATGAACACATGGCATGATAACAAATGTAACAACAAATGCTTTACTTAGTACTAGTTGGTACTGGTGTAAACTGGAAAGTAACCGACAAGTCTTGCGATGCATTGACCCCTGGTCCATGACCTTGACATTCTTCCACTATTGTCTCAGGGTCCGAAGGGTATGAAATAAGTCCCTTCCAAAGTTCCACCATAGGACATGGGAGCTTAATATTTTACTTTTACTAAAACATTGCCCAAAGGTTCCATCGATTTCTGCTGACCAAGTATCACTGTTTCCTGCTGTTCAGAATTGCCTTGCAGTATCCAGACAGCCGTCAGAAACAAGAAAGAGATTCTTGGAAATTGCGAAGTACTGAGCGAAGGATGGTCAAAAGAGAACGTGAATTGTACGTCAGATCACGACAGAAATACTTTGATAAACCTTCGATCAGAGTGTGCTAGTAAGTTGTCGATCCTCTTCAATTTTGTATTCGTGATGGTAACAACACGCGTCGGTACATTAGGTTCTACGGTTAACTATGCTTTTGTTAATTGTAATTGTAATCAGAAATTTGTATAGCTCTCTTCCAGAGAAACTAATCAGAGCTGGCATTAACGATGTTAAATGTAATTAAGAACAGAACATTCATACATTACTAAACATTGCTTAGATAACTAGAAGAGTCACCAGTGGTAAGTTCACGCACAAACGAAAAAACCCAGCCAACATATTCCCAACTAGAGTTCCAAGATTACTGCATATTAATATGCAAGGTTTAGCGTAACGGATTGTTATTCTTTCTCTAACTGAATACAAAACTTTTTCTGTCTACAAGAAGAAAGTGCTAGACAAAATGTAGATATTCAGCCATGTTATCTTTATTTCTAAGCAGAGTCCATACATTTAGATCTACATGACGATTGTGGACATCAATTGCAGCAATGACTTGAATGTACATGTGTGAATGCATGTATGAATACACTTAATGTAGCGCCTTTCAAGGACCGCACAAAAGCGGTGTAATGTACCTAAGAGACGACTGTTTGCCAATAGGCAATCGCTGTCGTCCCATTCCTCTTGGAGCAAATTTCACATCTGGAAAAATCAACCAAACCGCCAGAGGTGCATTAGTAAGATGTTTCAAAGGACATCGATTTCCAAATGGTAAAAAACAGGAGTTCGTCACTTGTAATGCAGACGGTGGCTGGAATACTATTCCTCCTTGCAAAGGTAACATTATTTTTCATCCATCACCTCTACGTGTGCTTGATATTCATTCTTTTCATGGAGATTATAAAAGTAGTCACGTATTTTGCAGAATTTAAGGTGTGGAGACTTTTTTGGCACTGACTTTTAAGTTTCTGTACTGTTCACTTTTAGTCTAGAGTTTAATCGTGGACTTTAATAGAACCCGAGCTAGAAGTGCATTCAATAATGTTCAGAAAATGTATTATAGAAAATTTCCTATGCAGTTCAAAACGGTCAGAGTCATCGTTTAGTGTTATTACCAGTAGTCTGACTTGAGAATTATATTAAAGCAGATCAATAGGCCTTCGTAGGGCTATTTAACCAAATGACACGTTATGCCCAGGATCACTGTCTTAGAATCAGACAATATATACATTTCCCATTGATACTTTTGCGTCTCAAAACTTTGGCTCAAAATCATGGATCGATGGTAGACGTTCCCTGCCGGGAACATCCCGGGTTTACTGCACTCCAAACATGTGATGTGTTGCACACATTTATTTTACATAAATATGTGCAGTACGTCGCTCGACTTATTCCTAATGTATTAAAGCATCTTCAAAATTTAAGACGAGTTTCCGCTACTTTTTGATACGCCAATAATATTCACTTCTAATTTCAATTTGAAAACCTAATATTACGAATATAGTTACCTACAGTTTATAATTCAAGAGAGTTTTGTCATCGAGTGTCTCTGAATATTTTCTTTGAAGAGGCTCTATATAAATGTTCATGTACAATTACAAAATTACAGTTTTGTAATTGCACACTTGACAAAATGCTAATGCAAAAATAAAAAGCTCAACTAATTGGTTACGTGAAAGTTGTTCCATGTCGGCAAGGGCACTAGACAAGGAAAATTAATTATTATATTCACCTAAATGAATAATAATTTGGAAACCTATGTCCATGACGTTGGTCCACGATTTTAATTATAAATGATTCAAGATAAATCATAAACGAATCAAGAAAATTAAATTAGCCTAACTGCCGCTATATGTCATTAAGAGCAGAAAGTTCGTCAATTAACAAGTAATGTTTAGAATACTAGAAAAGTCATAAGCGGTAGGCTTCCGCAAACACGTAGAGCTTCATCTACGGATTCCTATTCAGAATTGATAGGTGACACCGTGTTTGTTGTCCTCTAGCGATCTACTGTCCAAAGCTGAATCAACCGCAGAATCTGAGTCTAAGCTCAAAAAAGTTGAAATACAAGACTGTAGTAATTGCAACATGCGACGAAGGTTATGTTTTCGTCAATTCAAGTCTGACGAGGAAAGCACTGGAATGCATGGACACAATCAACTGGAACGACTCTTTATCAGAGTGTCACGGTTGGTTGAGCGACTTCATCTGTGTGTCAAATGCACCATCCTACTATTAAATTATCAGGCCTGAGTTGTAATGTATTGTATGGCATTGCCCTGTAATATCTTTTATAGTATCGTATGTATTGTATCATACTGTACTGTATTGCGCTCAACTGTTCTAATTTATTCTTTAGCAGTTCTCAGTATGCACCATTTTACACTAACTATACGCACTTTCCAAAATATGCATGAAGTTAATTCTTTTAAATAGGTGCATTTAAACACAATATATCTAGTTATATTCTATCTCACATAGGCTTTGTCAAGATTTTACAAGTACGGTGTATGTTGAGATACTTTTAAACTGTTATCTAAAAATTGCTTTTAATAGTTTTAAACATGATCATTACCGAAATGTTACATTCAAATGACTGTGCCCCTGTCATTTCGAACGAGATATTTTCAAATTTAGGATACAGCATACCTCAGGCGGTTGACGTTTATAAATACTAATTATGTTTTAAAAAATAACCTTTCAGTTATAACTTGTACAAGTCCACCAAGTATTCAACATGCGTCTGAGAAAGGTTTGGAATCGGCTAGTCTTGATGGTTTGTATTCATACCATTCCACTGTCAGCTATACCTGTTCAGATGGATGGAAATTTGAAGACGGTCACACAACTAAGACAATTTCCTGCATTGGGTTTAACAGTTGGAATGAAACGTCTTTTTCCTGCGACTGTAAGTATTTTACTTGATGTGAAGTTTCCCCGGGAAATACAGCTTTATTAAATCACATTATTTAACCAATTTTGATATATGAGAGTGTTTGAGAATCATGCGGCATTATTATAACATGATAGAAACAAATAATATTATAACAACGTTGTTGTAAATTGGAAGCACTTCAGACTAGTTTCGTGACGTGGCGCCATATTCAAGTGCACTTACAAATTAGAAGTATGATACTTTGCACTGATTAGAACGACAATGTTACAAATATAAAATTAAAATGCCATAAAACATAGAATTAAATAGGCTTATACGCAGGCCCTATCATAGGAGAGACAGCAGAGTCATTTGTCCCGGGCATCTCATGGTATGGAGCCTCATTTTTACATAGTTTTTCGTCTGCTTTAAAATAACAAGGAAATGTTCTTGTTCGAACCAAAGATTTTCTATTTATGATTTGTTAGCTGGTAACAAATCTTTCCAATTCTTGCAATTTGTTTTACTATTATTTATTAATATTTATTTCTCCCTTTTGCATTACTGCGATTTTGTAGGCTTGTGACGTTCATGCTTTGAGACTGGGGTCTTCTATTTGCAGTGGTTCGGGCCTCTCTGAATTTCTATCTACATTATATGATAAATGGGACTATCGCTCTTTTTTATCTTTTAATTTTAGTGAATCGCTGTGACCCAGTGCCTCAGGTTGCAAATGCCAAACCGAACAGCACTTTAGCAGTTGAAGATTCTGTGACGAGTTACATCTGTGACATTGGCTACGCTTTCCCAGTGACATCTACCATTACCCGGTGCAGTAACGGGATGTGGAATGGAACCCTTCAAGACTGTCAACGTATGTTGCATTAATTCTGCTAATCCTTGTCAACCATATATAGTGTTCTACCCTAATAGCAGTAATTGGCACTTTCTGATATTCATTGAAAAGAGAAAACATTCGTTAACCTTCTCCAATTTTACTTACCATATAGTCATTTTTTGTTATCACCTTGCCATTTTATCTAAGCTAATATTATCAACTGACTTCAATAGCGCCATTGTCATATTGCTTAAGGCATCAATTAATAGTCGTTACGGTGAAGAGTAAGTTGCTGGTCCATGGCTCTGGATTTTGCTGCCAAGTTAGATTCGATTTGTGATGTCATTTCAGGTATAAACATAAAACTCGTCTGTTTCAACTTGTTTACCCGCCGTAACCTAATTTCTGGTGACCTATACAATTCGACCAATGCATCATGATTTTCATTACGACTTGAAGCGACCATCGATGGACGCCTTAGTCATTATGATAAAGGCGCTAGAGAAGTCATTAGATTAGATTATATTAGTTGATACAGTTGAGTCTTGAGTTTAAGTTTGGCTCTGAATGAAATTCCGCCATTGCCAGTCCCAAGCTTGAAAAAAAGGAGGATGACGATGCTAATCATCCTCGTTATGACACAACATCGTTAAACAGAAACTACACACACGCACACACACGCAGACACAGACGCACGCACACAATGACATGAGAGAACTTACAGAAGTCACAGGACTGGGCAATGAATTCCAAAGCTTTGGACCAACCACTGAGAGCTTCGTAGAGCCTAACACTGCTAGTACCTGGTATTCGTACAAAACCCTGTCGGTATTTTCTAGTAGTTCCAATGTTTAACAGCAACTTATGTCATCAAAGGCTGTTGATGTCCTCCTTCTTTATGCAGGCTTAGGACTGGCACTACCATAGCATATGCGTGATATGTATTAATTTTCCTGTTTAGTTTTGAAATGTCCCGCCATCGACACAAAACATGCAACTCTTAATCCCACGAAGCGTGACTACAATACAGTGGTAGACATCCAGTGTCACGAAGGATATCTGGTAGAAGGAAACATATCGGTGACCGTGCGATGTGATGAGTCCGGAAATTGGACGGAGAGTAGTGTAACTTGTATCGGTAAGACTAACGACAAAAACTTAACACTAAGAAATTGCTGCATTTCTAGCACCGCTAGAGCAAAAGTAAGGTATTCTATATCCCACACCTGAGACTTAGGCTAGGCGCTCATTTCCTTATCTTTAGGCCCTTTAGCCGGCAATGGACGAATCCCAATGTCCTGAACACGGGGCCAGCGCATTGCAGGGTTTGCCGTTTCCTTCCCAGCTTATGGCGGTACCTAATTATACTGCTTGGTGACAGAGGCACGGTGTGCGCAAACAACTTGCTTCGGATCGCTACAGGGTGTCGAACTCGCAACCGCATAATCACTGACCAAACGCGTTACCGATAGACCACCGTGCCGCACTTCTACAGTGGCATTCTATAAATTAAAGCAAGATGGATAACGAGCTAATAAGTACCATTCTAAGCATCATTACTCTTAAAGCGATGACGAGTCTTAAAAGATATAGAGGAAAAGGAAAAGCAGTTCGTTAGGCTATCTCCGTAAGGTACCCATTGTTATATGGTGTTGGCTAGTTGATTTTCTAAGCCATGGCACTCTTAAATAGTATAACCCGGTTACCAATGCACTTACTTTCGTTGGCTTTGTTTTTTGCTAATGTGTTGTTTTGACTTCGAACTGATAGGATGAAGTTACACAGAATGGTTGGACAGTTTTAACCGGCCTATTGAGTTAAACTGGATCCTTAATAATACTTTTAAAACACGGCGCTGTGACTTCGTAGAAAAGTCAAAAAACAGCTCGAGAATATCAAATAATTAAAGAAAATAAATAGCATGTTACTATGTTCCATAATAGCTGTTGATTGTCATGAACCACCATCACTGATTGGGGCCGAAATGTCGATACCGTTATCAACGACTTACGGTAGCAACGTTACCTACCGGTGTTTAGACGGTTATTGGCTTCAAAGGGACGTCTTCGGTGTGAAGATCACATGCAATTCCGACGGACTATGGACTCCAGACATCAGCAAATCAAGATGCATTGGTGAATTGGAACATGGGGTCTACTTTTTATTTATTTAACGAATTCATAATGTGCTAAAATTCAGTAAATCTGAATCTGAGGCGTGACATTCACATAGTCGAGACCCAGTAAGTGCACCAACAATGAACAATGATCTGATCCGGTCTTTTAGCTTCCATGGCGTCGTAACAAATATCGATGACCCCAGTAACGATTATTATGCAAAACTTGACAAGCTACAAATATAAAGCATGTAAAGTTGCCAATCGCTACATTTCTTGAGAGGTCGTTGATGATAACGATGATTTAATATTTAACAATGGTGACAAAGACAATGGCGCTGACATTAACATTGATGGTGATGATGATGATAGTGATGATGATGATGAGACGATTATATAAGTTCTTCTTCAGTGTTCCGCCCGTAGGCAGGTCCAGGATTCCACCTACGCCACTCTTCTCTGTTGTTAGATGATGATGATGATGATGATGATGATGATGATGATGATGATGATGATGATTATGTAAGTAGGCCTATAAATATTATGCTTTTGTTTCCATCAGTGCAAAATCTTTATCTGATACACATTCTATAGAGACGGAGTGCATATCGTTGATTCTGCGCACACTCAACACTTCTGAAGTGACCATTGGAACCGTAGTCAACGTTACTTGTCCAGATGGTCAGCATCTACCAACTGGAGTGGACAGAGGAGTGACTTTCATGGAGACGATCTGTAATAAGAACGGGAGTTGGACGCCCTTAGTTCCGTACTGCAGGGGTAAGTACAACCCATTCACGAACTCTTGATATTCGGTAGAGGATTAGTATAGGCCTACCTTGTTTTAAATAGTCTTCCTAAGACGGAGCACTTTGTTCATTATATGACAAATATAAGACGGTTCTTGTTAACCTAAGCTTTCACGTATTGGAGAAATTGTAATCGTAAGCTCGAGATTTCTATTGCGCCCAACGAAAGCTAAGTTGCGGGAACCTGCTTATTCACAGCCGCTTAGTCAAAACAAAGTCAATAGGCAGGAAGGGTTTGGTTCCAGGTCAAGATCGAAGAGTCAGACAGGCAGACAGTCAAACGGCTACGGTGGATGGTGTTTGGAATTGAACCGTAAGGTGAGATATGTGAGATACGAAGAATCAGGATGGGATCTGTGGAAACGGATGCTAATTCATTAGTATTATGACAACGTCTAGCACATATACATAGATCTAACTTGTCTTAATTTCTGTCCGTTTGCATTCTAAATATTTATTGCCGGATATTTACGTGACATCTTACATGAAGTGTATTCTGTTTTATCCTCATCAGTACTCCACCTATTTTATTTGAATATGTTAGCCTTAACAGTCATGTTTGCTGGACCCACACTGAATCTTGGGCTGGCACGGTACGGACACGGGGACCTTAGATGGCGTGGCGCCCATTCAGACGGGCAGCAGTGGTAAAGGATCTCACCAGTGGCGGCTTCAGGATTGCTTGCGTTGGGACGAGAGCATTCCCATCTGGGTGCCACATTCTAGCAGTCCATCTTACACGGGTCTGGCCTGAGGGGCGCCAGCATATTACCAAGAGGGGCGCCGGGGGGCCAACCGCCTCCTTTTCCTTATAGCTAAATCCGCCAATGGATCTCACCCAATTATTTCACTGAAAAACGATCTTGGTCGAGGGCATAAGGTCGCTATAGTAAAACGTGTAAATTTACATTTTATTTTACATTGGACTCATTACACTGGAGCCATGCAACAACTGATTCCACGGACACAAGGGACAAGTGGCCCCCAGACAGCCACAAAAAGTTTTTGTTTGTGGCTGTCTTGGAACCGCTTACTGAAAATTCATGAATTTTGTTAGATAGTTTAATTAGTTTAATTGATATATTATTAATACATTAATTTATAGGACTGTTACAAGAAGAGTTACTTGTTTTCTTCACAGATATTCAGTCAGGTCACAGAGTGCAGGTGAAGATCGTCCACGAAGCACACGGAGCCCCAACTGTAGGAATCCTAGCATCTATTGTGGTCGGCTTTGTAGCATTACGCCTTATAATCTTCGATCGAAAGTCGTTACTGAGAAATGCCCGTTATTTTAAGCAGCGAATTGCTTTGATAAGAAGAGATAGATAAAAGAGTAGAATCAACTAGTTATTGTCTGCATCTGCAGCTGTTGGATAGCACGACATCAACAGATTTGGGTCAACCAAAAGAAATTGGTTTAAGATTAAGAAGCTGACAAATCGCAAAAAATATTTGCAGATCACAACAATTTTTTCTACTGTGAACATTAAGTTTTCTTTATTTTGTGAACTTTGTGACACTGATTAAGTGCAAATATTTTATGACACGTTTTAGTATTCGCTTGAATCGTGCGATCTAAATGCAAATGTAATTGTGCACTTTTTTCTATAGCTACCGTATTTGTGTGTAGACCTACAGTTCTTACGATTCGAATAAATTCATTCTTTTCTGAACGATTTCCAGCTTGATTTAGAGATAAGGGCGCAATATCTCACCAGCAGCTGTACTGTAATCCTGAAAAACTTCATTTCATTCACCTAAAATTCTAAATAAACGGTAGAGATTTTTAATGTCCATGGCTCTCCCGGCCTTATATGGTAAGGACTATTTTCTATGTTACATGTAGGTCGCAAATTATAACCAAACGCTTTCATACATACATACATACATAGGCCTACATGCATGCGTGCGTTGGTGCGTGCGTGCATGCATGCATATATACATTCATACATTCGTACATACATATATACGTACATAGATGCATACATTTACATACATACATGCATTATTATACAAGCATGCATAAGTACATACATAGGCCTGCGCAGCTGGAAAATAGCTAGCACGATCCATACACGGGGACCTAAAATAAAAATCGTAATCTCGACAATTTTTCTAAAGCGGTACTTTAAGGGCACTAGCTTATTACGTAATCACGAGCGCTGCATCAAGTCAGAGGGGGTGTCCAAAGATGCCGTGTGAACAAAGTCTAGCTGCCAAAAGACCAGAGAGAGAAGGGGACAGAGGAGCTCTTAGGGTGGTTTGTGTTTAGGTTGAGAGAAATGGGAAGGCTAAATTACAAGCCATCATCTCCATAAATTGCCTTTTGTCTGTTCAGCTGGGTCTTGACTGCTGTGAATCACTTGTAATGTTATTGGTATTACTAAGGGAGATCTGCTTTCAAAATACAAATAGTTCAAAACTCTGTTGCCAGAGCCATAACAAAAATTCCTAAATATCCGCGTATTAAGCCAATATTACATTGAACAAAAAATTCACTTCAAAATCTGCCTTTTAGTTCACAAGGTAGGCCTACTGCAATTAATTCAGCCAACCTATCTGCGTTCCATGCTCATCCCTTACACTAGCAGACATTGCACTCGATCAATGGACACTGTCACTCCTGCTGTGTCCTGTATCGAATAGTGTTCGGCTCTCGGACCTTATCGGAAGCTGATCCAAGGCTTTGGATTTGACTGCCCAGTGCAGTTTGTTCTGTCAGTTGTTTGATGTCATTCAGGTCTACACTTAAGACACGTTTCCTCCAGCTTGCTTACCCACTATAGACTGGCTTCTGGTTTCTATGAACTATCAGAATTCGACCCCGTTTCTCCAACGGGTTATAATTTTTGACTGTAATTTTGACTTGAAGTGACCATCGACTGATGCCTTATGATAGCTGCGCTATAGAAGATTAGATTTAGATTATTGGAAAACGACAGAATAGATCGACGAGGGTAAGATTTCTTCAAAAGGTAAGAATGGAATGTGTGAGGAGTAATAGAATGTGATCCGGAATATAAATTTTACTTACTTACCGCGATGCCCTTCTCGCAAGAATATGCGCATATCTTTCCTTTGCTTTCAGTCGTCTTCCGTTCCGCTAAGTCCTGCCTTTTCAGTTTCAGCTCTGAGCTAGTAGGTTATACGTTGTGGTGGTGTTTAAACGTAGATTAAAATTTCCTATTCTACGATTAAATAAGCATTGTCACTATGTAATCAAGAAGTGTTTTTTTATTTTTAAGTTTAACTACGAGTTCTTGATTTGAATTTTTGTGCCATTCCTGAACTTAATTAAAAGCAATATGAGTGCAGTGACAGTGACAATAATTTGCAGATCGGCGTGGTTGACATGTTGGTAATTATGTAAGCATATTTAATAATATTTGGCGGCTATTTAAACAAATTTAATTCAGATTAATTATTTTTCCCGACACCCATAACTGCAATAAATTGTGTATTGCAGTAAGTAACGCCGGGATAGAAAAATGATCCCCTTAAAACCTTTAGTATATGATTATACTAGTAGGACCTGTCGGGTACTACAATTCGTCCAATACATGGTATTCTGAATAAATGCTAAGTTTCTCTTTTTGTATTGGAGGCTAGTTATGTGACATATTTCTTGTTAGTGCATCGAATGGGTGATAGATTTCTCGTATTACCCAATGGAGGCTAGAGTCGTTCACCGTTCAAAATTTGTGGCGTGTTGGATGCTGTTTAGTTCTTCCAAGATCAAACTCTTTCCGACTTTTTATGCCCTGTCCAGTCTCGTCAACTGACTGGCAGACACCTGGTCGGATTACATTCTATTCAGTAAAGTGTACAATTTAACATGACCAATTTCTTGCAGATTTGAAAAATGTTTTACTTATTAGTTAGGCAAGTGATCTGAACTAAATAATCGGTCTTAAGGTTGCCCAGTTCGTAAAAAATTTAGTACAAGCATTTTTAGACATGAGTGGTGGGTTCTTGATAGAAAAGATATTTAAAAGCATTGGCAAACGCTTTCTGAGGTTCTTGGCAGTTTTATTATTAATTTAAAAATTTAGTTTTATTAACTAATGTATGTACCGGTATTTATGTATCTGCAATTTTGTAGCGCTTTTAAGAACCTCACAAATGTGTTTCTGTTGTGTTGATACACTTGTAGCTTGTTTTACAAATGGCTTATAGTTCTTTAAGAATTTTTTTAGTATTAAATGAATTTATTCTGTTTCAAAATGGAGACCAGAGTCGTTCGTTGTCTTAAAGTGACATTCAGAATGCTGTTGTGTTCTCCAAAATAAAATTCTTTCTAGCCTATTATGCCCTGTCTGGTGTTTTCCAGACTAGACAGACACCTGGCTAGATTACATACTCTGAGCATAGAAACATGGTGTGCATGCAAAAGCACTTTGCATAGTGGCCACAAACCATAAACATTTTCCCAAAAGCTACACTTGATTAGTTTTCTGGAGCTTGTTTTGGGTTTACCTAGATTTACCGGACCTTTTGGGACGCGGTGGTGTAGTGGTATGGTCGTTGCCTCGTAACCGGAAGGTCGCGGGTTCGAATCTGCCTTAAGCCACTGCGCAGCGACCTTGGACAAGTTGCTCACCCACAATTGTCTGTGAGGAAGGCAAAGGGAAACCACCTCACTCATCTCATCCCGGGTGGCATAAAGCCAATGGACCTGCCTTTGGGCAGCAACCTCATCATCATTCATTTGAATAAACGATCCAGGATGAGTAATCTGCCACTCCCGTGAGCACTACAACTGTGTCAATCCAAATGCATCAAAACCGAGGACTATGCCGCACAGTCATTGCAAAGGACAAAAACAATTGTGGTTCAAAACTTTCACCTTGAAATGCATGGGACTAGCATGAACAATTTGTGTCAACCGAATTTCTTGTAGGGATTTTAGTAGATTCTAATTCCGAACACTACCCACCACAGCTGTTTGACTGCCCATCTGACTTTTGGATCTTGACCTGGAACTGAACCCTTCCTGCCTATTGATTTTGTTTTCACAGAGTGGCTGCGAATAAGGTGGTTCCTACGACTTGGTTTTTGTTGGGCACTGTAGAAACCTCGAGATTACCATTACAGGACCAACAATTTTTTTGTGTTAAGCGATATTTTTGTCATATCAGTTTCATAATAAAGGAACTAATTTCCGTTAAAAACCATTGGTTGCACTGTATTTCATGTTAAGTGTTTTGAACTGTGCACCCTTCGAAAACCACATGTACTCGACGTTTTTGTTATTTCATGAATACGATTTTCATTAAGCCTGTCTCAGTTTTGAAACTGTCAGAATATCTTGACCCCCATTGATTCAGGAGACAAAACTTTCTTGGAGTCGAGGCCCTGAATGTCCCATTCTGCTCGCCATTCATCGGCACACAGTTGTACTGGTGTTGTCTTCCATCCGACTTGCTCCACCGACGCCTTGAAGTGTGGCCACGTATATTCCACGTATCGATATGACCGACCAATTAGCGTAAAGACATCATCTAAAATGATACAGTATTTTGTTACATATGAGTGTTGGTAATGGTGAGAAGAACCCACTGTTAATATTTTACATTGAAACCCACTTATAAAGGCTTTATTATAACGAATTCTGAAATATAACACAGTGGGGACATATAGTACTAAATTAATTTCTCTTTAGTACATGACCTTCCAATGTGGTCCTGATACAGTTCTTAGAAGCAGATTCTTAAGACAGCTACACTGAATGAAGTACAGCACATGATTGTCTGATGCCGAAAGTCATAAAAATATGTTCTGCTGCTTGCTTAAAAAGTGTTATTTATCAGTTGAGGTAACAAATACGAAAACACATAAATACAAAAACATGGTAGAACTGAAAAGCTTACGCTTTTTACAAGCAAAGATTATATTCATTAGCATCTTGTCTTCGCCATCTGCCTGAAAAAGTAACCAGAATGCCGTTAGTGTTTCCATTCAGGTGATGTTGACAAAGAAGCAATTTCAAATCAAAAGAAATGTACATAGTGAGGTTTAGAGTACCTGTTTCTCTTTAACAACATCCTAATAGTTGAAGCTTACCCCAAGAGCAAATAACTTACCACGGCATTTTGTTGCACCACTGAAAAGCAGTATTCAATAACCTCTGCATGGTAGCAGGCCTTCAGCTGATCAACCCAGTCGGCTTCAACATGGAATGCTATATTTATTGTGCCTACAAAATCAGTCGAGTTGTCAATATTATGTCTATTACCAGAACTTCATAAATGCATGCCAATATCAAAAGTGCCAAGAACAAATTTATTAATAATATACACAGTTGATACGCAATTCTTATCCAAATATTTATTTATAGGTGATCCGCAACGAATATAAAAATTTCTGCGCTTGCGGGATTTGAAAGCAGGAAATTGGCAGATACAGGAAGATACTTCAAAACGATTTGCTCTGAGCTACTTGACAGTTGACTTACCTTGTTGCAAGTTGACATTTAAGAGATATTGTGAATTTCGATAGGCAGACAGGAGATTCTTCAAATCTGCAGTTCTGCAGAGAAAAGAAAAATATTTTACTTGAACAGGAGCTATACAGTATGATTGTCAGATATGTTCATGGAGAAAATTGCCTTCGTTGCTAATAGTAGAAATGACCAATCACAGACTATGAGAAATTTGGTTTTGCCAAAAGAAATCCAAAACTTACGTGCACACTAATTTATCCAGAGAACAGCCTACATTGATCCGAAATCTCCTCCGTGTTTCTAAAAAGCATTAACCAAATGTAATTAACTTCCAAGACCTGACTTAACAAAAAAATGCTGCCTTTTTATATACCACCATCTAAGTCCATTTTATGACAAGGCTTCTGTTGCCGACCAGTGCTAAACAGTTAAATGGATGTGGCCAACACAGTGACCATGTCAAAGACTCGTACATGTACAAGTAACCTACATTGCAAGGGAAGCCTTCAGCTTAATATCTTCTATGTCAAGCTGAAATCTAATCTAACCTTCACACTTCTACAGTGCAATCATAATAAATGCATGATGGGCCATGTCAAGGGATGCCAAATGTTCTAAAATTCACAAAAAACTCGCTCCAAAGAACTGGTTCCAGTCGGTTGGTCTCCTTGACGCCCATCGCCCTTGATGCACTGGATTGTGCCAGTCGATCGTGAACTACCAGGTGAAGTCGTGCTTGGTTGAATGTTTCCATGGTGACGGAAACTACGGCACGATAGTTGGCAAAGAGATGAAGGATGGTTCCAGCGATGAAGAGGCACCAGACGATGCTACAAGACAATTTAACATCTAGGGTCTGAATCACTGTGCATTACGTAAAGTAAATCCACAAAATTTCTTGGCACCATATTAAAGTCAAATCAGATCCACAAGAGCTAGGCTGTTTGATCAGTTTAATTGTCATGGCTAAAATCAACAGCAGTCACATCACAAGGGCAGTATAACCTTATCATTGTGCTTTAACGATTGTTGGATTGCAGTCGACAAGTTTGCACTTCAGCCAAATAATTTTTCAACCTCAACTAGTAGTCCTCAAGCATTGTAGCAGGTTTCAGCATAACAACAGACAACTACACCAATCCACCAACTGTACCTTGTCTAAGCTTGAAGACCAAGAAACAACAAAACAGACTTGAAACAGCACTGAAACGACTTAAAGCACCTCTTAGAAGCACTGAAACGACTTAAAGCACCTCTTAGAAGCACTGAAACATGACTTAAAGCACCTCTTAGAAGCACTGAAACATGACTTAAAGCACCTCTTAGAAGCACAGAAACATGACTTAAAGCACCTCTTAGAAGCACTGAAACATGACTTAAAGCACCTCTTAGAAGCACTGAAACATGACTTAAAGCACCTCTTAGAAGCATGGAAATGACTTAAAGCACCTATTAGTAGCACTGAAACGACTTAAAGCACCTCTTAGAAGCACTGAAACATGACTTAAAGCACCTCTTAGAAGCACTGAAATGACTTAAAGCATCTCTTAGTAGCACTGAAACATGACTTAAAGCACCTCTGAATATTTCAGCAGGAGGTGCTACATACATTAATAAAGCCAATAAAGAACTTCACTGCCTAATTACATACAAAATGTCGTGGCCAACACTAGTCTCTGCAGTTATCAGACATTACTTTTGACAGCAAGTACAAAAAACCTACTTCTGTTTTCCAGATACGAGAGGCATCAGTACGAGGCTGCAAAGGAGAGCCATCAGGTTTACAAGCGTCTCCTACAATAAGTGACAGTCAATATAATGTGATGCATCTTAAAGGAATTTATATAGCACCCCGATAAACAGACTAAGGCTACCTTAAAATTCAGTTTTACCAAAAATAAATTATACTTAGCAAAAATTGTAATCAAATATATTTTAATTACACCACATGTATGAAATTGAACGCTTACTTAGCGCTCCTTGCTAGCCCTAATAACAGCAGAGTTAACATTAAGAACAAGTTCATCTAATCATTCTCAAATTCAGTAGCTGGAAAAGTCAACATAAGACCCATGGATGTTTAAAACAAGTTCATATAAAAACTTCATGGCTTAAAAATCTGCACAACATTCAACAAAAAGGAAACTCGTCTAGTGTAATGTAAAGTAATTACGACAATTTACATAGCATCGTTAGTAGCATGTTACTTCTAGGGTGCCTTACAAAGTCAAAAGTCAGCTCAAGAACTAGGAGTTATGAAGTAAATAGAATTTCAACTGATTTTTAAAGAGGTTGACACTTTCGGAGTCCTGAATGGATGCTGGAAGGCTGTTCCAGGCACGCTGACCAGCGATCCGAAAGGCCCGATCACCCATTCTAGTCTTAGTTGCTGGTACAAAGACATTGGCGGATTCAGATGATCGCAGTCACAGTCGGTTGGGGTCATCAGATAGTGACCTGATGCTGTCTGCAAGATAGCGTGGTGCACAGTTGTTCAGACATTTGTACGTAAGAAGACAAAGTTTGAATTTAATGCGCTCGCAGATCCTCAGCCACTGAAGTTGGTCCTGAAGCACGGGTGTGATATTGTGGATTTGCTAGTCCGAGCGGCCAGACGATCAGCGGCGTTGATGACTGCCTGAAGCCGAAGGGTTCAGCCAGCGAAGGCAACGTTGCAGTAGTCAATTCGGCTTAGGACCAGACTTTGTACAAGTAGGCGAATTACGTCCTTTGTGAGGGACCGAGAGACAGACCTTAGCTGTCTCAGGATGGCAAAGCTGGTCCTCACAAGTCATGTAATGTGTGATGTCATTGAGACGTCACTGTCAAGTAGGAGGCCGAGATCACGAACCTCAGTCGCTGGCTCAACAGCACATTCATTGATGAAGAAAGGGCTAGTATCTAATCTGTCCACCCTACATGAAGATGAGCACCAGAGAAATTCTCACCTGGCTTCCATCTTTAGCCGATACGTCAGCCATATTGTTGCGTCTTGCTTGATGCTGTGTCAACGCCGCTCGAGTGGCGCCACCTGCCACACCAACAATCGACTGCAACCAGTAAATTCAAAGCAAATACCCGTATATAATAATAGCCTTAGTCTGTTGTCTGTTCAGTACACTGAGAAAAGGCGACGTAATGCGAATAATATTAAAACATAAAGACATTGTAGCTAATGTTGAACAACAGGGAATTTTGCCCAGATGGAACCTATTGCTTAACTAGCATGCAGTTGCTCTGCACGGGATAGGCTACTAGCTCTGGGACATCGGACCTGGAGCGCCTTCGATGAGTCTATCTTGAAGTGGTGCTATATAAATTCTAAATTACAATTACTTCAAGCTTAAAAGAAAAATTCAATGTTGGGTTTCGGAACAGATTAGCATTCAAACCCTGGGAAGCTTAACTTTGGATGCTTAATGTTAACAATAATAATAATCTGAGAACATCTAGAGTGCAATAATGTTCAGAGCATCAGTTGATGGCTGATGCTAAGCAAAATCGTTGAACAAGCCAAATTTTGTGGCAAGTCTCGTCAAAAGCCAAGAAGGGAGTCTGAAAATGTACATTACCTACGTGAACACATATTCATGTACTCCAGCGCATTTGTATAAGCGCCTTTTAACTACTGCACTAAGCACTTCACGCCAACCTAACCAATGTCATAATGCTAAAAGAAAAACAAGTTCATCTCCATGCAAATGCTCATATACCTGAAGAAGGTTTCTACTGGCAGTCTCAAGCCGACGTGCGGAGACTGACTAACAAATTCCAGTTGTTATTTCACATCATTTATTTACCTGAAGCAATTATGTGTGCAAAGTCAGACTAAACCTTAAGGTAAGCTGGTAGAAACTCTTCTTTGCAAAAGATTTTCACTCACCCGACAAACTCCGGATATGCACACCACAAGGCGGAAGTGTTCGGAGAACACGGAACCCAAAATGTCGAGGAATATTGCAATATCATTTAAGATGTCGGCAAACAGTCTATCAAGAAAAGATAATGTATGGAATCGTAATCGTAATTCTGAGATTTCTACAGGGCCCAACAAAAGCCACGTCATTGCGACCAGCTTATTCGCAGGCGCTCAGTCAAAACAAAATCGATAGGCAAAAGAGTTCATTTCCAGTTCAAGATCTAAAAGACAGCGTGGCACCTATGGGGGTGGTGTTTGGGGTTGGAGAGCAGAGAGAGATAAGAGGAAGAAGGGTAAGGTAATTAGACTAACTAAGCAAACAGTCATCATGAAAAAATTACATATCGTAAGGTATGTCATATGCTTCAATCAGTTTTAGTTCCAAGAGACATGGTCTCAGGGAAATCTAGAACTTACATAAATACGTATATAACAAACGCATACATTCAGACAAATGCCAAAAGCCCTATGAAATTGAGAAAAGAAATATCGAATAAATGAAATATACATAAACAAGTATTTACAAACTTCTAACTTAATTCTTAAGGGATTGTACTACCTATGGTTAAAAAGTATATGAAATTAAACAAATACAGATTTATTTTTAATTCATTAGAGCTTTGTTAGCAATTTTAGAAAATAAGTAATTAAGTAGCAATTTATCACTGTGTAGGGACCACGAGCCAATCCTTCACACACAGTTGCTCAGCGCCATCCAAACTCTGTCATATTGGTAAGTGTGCGCTTATGAACTTTGGAAAGAGGGCAATATCAAATAGTCACATTTATATTTTGTATTTCAGAAATTTTATAAGACCAGCTTAAACAAGACAGCAAGAAAACAATTTAACAATAATAACAATAAATAATAATAACAGTAATTACCGCCATCGTTTACAGTCGCAGTCCAAGTAAGACCTAGAAAAGCGAAGAAAAACTTTAAATAAAGGCCAGCAATTTGACATCATAAATTTACATATATTTTATTAGTATTTTGTATTATGTAAGCATTTTAAAAATGTTTCACAACTCTGACACTTAAAAACTGTGACAAAGAAAGGAATCCGTAATTTTTGCCAGAAACTACTTCCAAAAGTTTGTCATCCGATGAAAGGCTGTAAGAATTGTTCAGAGAAGTTGAACCATATCGGTCGCTCCCTACCACTTTGGACATCTTGCGCGTCGTGGCACTGACGTCACTTACATCCTTGGCTGTCATGGACTCACTCTGTCACATGGATACGCCTGAAGAAACACTGCAGAAAGTCGTTATCTAAATCAATTGATTCAGAGTTTTACATAGACTTCTAAAAGGGACAAAAATTGATCAAAGTGTTTAATTAACATCACTAACCCTTGTATCCAGGCAAACATGATCCGCCCAACCATTCCCATGCCGTCTGAAAGAACAACAACATGGGAACTGTAAATGTGAATTTCTGCAGCACCTCCATATGGAAAATCTGCAGAGTGCTTCCCAACCAGAAATCCAAATCCATGATTGAATAGAACAGCTTCAACATAGGCTTTAGGTATTTTTCATGATGGACAGTATAAAAGTCCCCTTAACCACAGGAGGTGCATGATAGTGGTTGGCATGTTGAACTGTCGTATCAGAGGTCGGGGTTCCAATACCTGCTAGGACAGAACAATGATAAATCAAGATTTGTTTCCACTAGTAAGTAAGTAAGTAATAAGTAAGTAATGCATTTGTTAACACGCCATATGTCCATCGACTGAGCACCACCCAATGACCACAGCTGAGTAAACTGACTGCGTGGTGGGAAGATAAGAGACAGGACGGGCCACCCACCTTCATATGCCAAGGCGAAGAAAGAGAAGTTTTTTACAATTCGTACTCACGGCTGGCGGTCAAGGCACTGCTCTTCTCTTTCATTACACTACCAAAGGCTCCACAGATGTCACAGTGAGGCACAAGAAAACCAGACACTTTGTGAAAAGTTATCAGCATCCACCCCAACTCTACGTACCCCTCAGAAGCCATGTTATCGTAGCTGCAAGGACGGTTGCTGATTCATCTCCGACTCCAACACCCTTGAGAACAGCCTGAGTTGCAAGTGTCCCAGTAATACTGCTCGAGAATGCCTGAAAAATGTCACATCAATTTTAAGGTAAACAAACCCATCTGAAGGGGCACCACGCCACTTAATGTCCCTGTGTACAGACCATGCTAGCTCGAGATTAATATCTGATAAACAACCAACCATTGGTATACGAACTGGTATCCTCACGTACAGAAGCGCCTAGACGTACGCTTTAACCAATGTAGCTAACCAGGCCAGAATGTGTGTATGTACAGATATCTATGATTTATGAATGCAAGTATGTGGGTGGGTGTATGTGTGCATGCATGTATGTATGATGTATGTATGTATGTGTGTGTCTTTATCATGTATGTAATTATGATTTATGTACAGATATTCATGCATGTAAGTACTTATGCATGTATGTTGTACCGTATGTATCTAAGCACTTATATATCACCATTTATGAATGTCTCAAAAGTGCTGAAACATCGCAGTCTGACAGATCTAAACATCTGACTCAGATATGGTTCCGAATGATAGCAATGTAGAAATTTTCCACTGCATAGAAAATTTATTTAAACAACTCATTATAAACAATTTATTAGATAAAACGGAGAAAGCGATTCGCCATCCACCTGTATCGTGTCCCAAATCTGATATTCAAGGTAGTCATCACTGACGCTTTCTGGGTATCCTTGTGGCAGGAAAACTGACTGAAAGAAAAATGAAGAAAATAAAACTGAACAGTTCCCTGCAATGTTTTAATTCCAATTATGTGAAAACACCCAAATTAACCTGTGTAACATTAGGTTAGAACCTGAGTGAAGTTTTTACATGCTTTATGCAAGAAATCAAGTGCTGCCTTAGAGTGGCACATCTGGGGTCTTAAACTGTCCTGTGTATAAATGTTTAGATAAATATGCATTCCCTTAAATCACAAAGTTACAGTGTTGAATTATTCCCAAATTATGATGTAGTATAGGGATAATCAGTCACAGGCAATGATTTTCGGGGCACATTACTTCCCCATCATTTGGTCTTACCATGCTCAAATGGGGTTGGTTTCCTGCCAAGGGGCTTTTTCAATACAAATCGCACTGATCTGTGATGCAATTATTGTTTGCCTTACAATCCTCAACCTCTGGATTGATTTGATTTGATTTGATTCAGCGCCTGTGAATACGCTGGTCTCCTAATGGAGCTCTGATGCTGAGAAATTTCGAAGATTCATATTACATTTCCAATTCCAAACATCATCCACCGTTGCCGCCTGACTGCCTTTTGGATCTAGACCCGGAACAGTTTCTAACCCTCCTGCCTAACGATTTTGTTTTGACTGACTGCCTGTGATAAGGTGGTCCCCACGACTTAGCTTTCGTTGGGCGCTTTATGAATTTTGGGTTAATGATTACGATTGCATTAAATTTATGCATCATTCGTGGAAAGCGTTACAGTTACTCACTCTGAAAAACTGTGACAAAGAAAGGAATCCGTAATTTTTGCCAGAAACTACTTCCAAAAGTTTGTCATCCGATGAAAGTATGTAAGAATTGCTCAGAGAAGTTGAACCATATCGCTCGCTCCCTACCACTTTGGACATCTTGCGCGTCGTGGCACTGACGTCTCACGGTCACCCCTTGAATTTACCTGTTGAATATTAATTAGTTTATCTCAGCCATTGAACTTACTTTCTGCATATTAATAAGTTCAGTTTTATTTATTTGACCATACCTTCTGAAAATTAATACAGTCGGAAGATGGTAGAATCGTAATTGAAAACTCGAGATTTCTACATCGCCCATTGAAAGCTAAGTTGCGGGAACCAGCTACATACCGAATAGGTAAGTATATATCGAGAATAAGACCATCCCAAAAGCGTTACAGCGTTTAGCGTAAGCATATTAGGCTACATGTAGCAGCTTTCTTTGTATAGATGTAAATGTACACGTCTTTATATAGCGAACGTATGGCCTCGACCCAAGGAATCTATATGTATTTATGTCCTTGGCCCCGACCCTGCTAAGTTTCAATGAATTGACCTTTACTACCGCTGCCCGTTGAATGGGCGCCACGCCATTTAAGCAAAGATCTTAGAGTCTTAGACTCTAAGATCTTTGATTTAAGGACCCCCGTGCACATCCTTGCTAGTCCGAGATTCGAATCTCTTAAAGAACCCACTATTGGGACTCGATCCGGCATCCTCACGCTCAGAGGCTCCTTGACTTACGCGTGTAGCTAACCATGCCAACTGTTATTCCTTGGACGCTTTAGGTGAAATGAGTGATTTTACATAGCAGTCATTTTTTGTGTAAAAATTCGGTTTCGAAAGCACCGCTATTAAACCTCCGTTTAAGTCTGCTCTGTTGCACGCCAATCATCTTGATATGACGACGTCGTTAAATAAACGTTGTGTCTTTATTCAGTAATTATTCTAGTAAACTAAATGCATATCCAGTTCAAGGCCTCAAGGGAATGCTTTCAATGTGTCATCTGTTATCAGTTTCACATGAGGGACCTGAGATTTGAACTCAGGTCAAAAGTCAAAAGGGCGATGCATATTGATTACAGTCAACAACGACTCGACTTTGCCTACTTCTTGCTAATTAACATGTCTAGACTTTGCGCATGTCCGTGCCCTACAATATATCACTGACGTAATGTCTCGCTTTTTCACATATAACAACTTCACAAAAGTTATAGGCCTGTCATATCTTAATGTAATGTCTCGTTTTTATATTATACACATTACACATAGGAACTTCAAAAAATTAGAAAAGATTACATAATGTCTCGTTTTTTAAATATCAACATCAAACAATCTCTCGTAATCTCTCGTAATTTCCTTTTTAAAATTACATCATTACATAATGTCTCGTTTTCAAAACCCGCTCATTTGGTGAAAATTGCATGGTTTTTTTTATCACAAATCGTTAAATAGTTATAGATATTTTAGTAATGCATGTTTTTGCACAAATAGGCCTACTTCCAAAAAATAGTGAGTTAGGTGTCAATATGAATGAGATGTCTGTAATTTATAATTATGTAGCTTTGAAGTGAAAAAATTGGGATCTTGAGAGTAATATGTGTGAAAATTATACAAAAACTATTCTTGTAGACCAGGTTTATGCTTCATCGCCTTCCGAGCGCGCTTCTGGCATATTGATTTTACCGATTGAAGCCGGATTTTCTTTCGCCCGATCACAATTCTGTTGTAATGTATCCATATTTTAAAGTTAAAGAATATAGGGACGCCAGATAGAAGGCTTGGCTAGGGCGCAAAGCAACCTTGCGCCGCCCTGCGTACAACTACCATTCATTTATGCATGCCAAGCAACGCTGCATAGCTTCATCGGTAGTAATTCGTGCCAGTTGTGTATGCAGTCCTTGGAATAAGTTTCCGGTTGTGACTACATTTCAGGTATTTCTATATTTATGACTGGTACGGCTGCGCATCCGTTTCTCAGTCCGTTTTTCCTTCCTGGTGCAGACAATGACTCCCTGGGTGTTGGCTTCAGACACTGCTCAGTGGGTTTCTCTTTTTCCCCTTTCGTTTCAGCTTGAATTTCAGTCTGTTCAATAAAGATCAGAGACTTTAGTTATCTTGTTGTTTGTCTAATAATCTTCTAGTATAAGTTCTGCCAGATATTAAAAAAAAAAAAAAATAGAATATGGTTAGAATTAGAATCTTTCTAGAATTAGAATCTAGAAAATCATATAGGCTAGATATATTATTTTTTGTATTTCTATTTTTAGTCGACAGAATTCTGTACCAAAATGAATTTATGAATAGTTTACCCCAGTCAGCAACCTAGGGCAAATGGCTGGCTCTTGCAGTGTGGGAATTAGTGTCCAATCAACGCAATGACCCACAACGCAGAATAATCCCCATGGTGGCATTTGGACTCAGAGGCGCCATGTTGGTTCATTGTTATTCGCACAAAATTAGATTATGTCTGATATAAGCAATTTTTACAATTGTAGGCTTTATGACCCAAATATACAACATTAGTATTATTATTAATTATCTTGTATATCTACCGTCTTGTTGGTACAAACACCGTTTTCGGGCGTCGATTCTGACTTTGAGTCACCTCTGCATCGGAAACAAGTCCTAAAATTTATCATTAGTTTCTCGTCCAGTTTCTCTTCCAGTGACTTGTCTCCTGTCCAGAAAAAACACAATAATCAATTTAATTTAACTGTTACGTCTCTTCGTTGGCTCTGCCATGTAATGTCAAAGTCTTCCCACAAACCACACCGTGTGGAATAATTCTCAGACTAGGCTGATCACAAGTACAATTGTTTCAAAAAAGCCTTAGCATCTGAACAAAGCAAACTGTTTGCAGAATCACTGCGCCCTACGGAAGACCATTGGGGACATGCGATTGAGTTTATTTATATACGGAAGCCCATTAGGGGCATGCGATTAAGGTTATTTATCTACGGAGGCCCATTAGGGACATGTGATTAAGTTTATTTATCTAGTGCGCTATAAATTATTTATCTAGTGAGCCCTAGATAGTATCTAGTGCGCACTAGATAGGCCTAAATAAACAATCGCATATCTCCTACGGGATTCCCTAGCGGCCAATTATTGTGATAACATGATCCTTTCGGGGACTACAGTTTATTCTTTTGCCATATGCTGTTGGCCTATTTTCTAGACCTGAAATAGTAAAACTGTCTTGATATTAAGTTGTCTGTGACACTTGTGGCAAAATAAACACTGTGTGTTTTCTAGCAGACCTAAGCTCAACAGCAAAATGAAACAAACTTTTGACACGGCTCTATATAACGTCATAAAAATAATTGCCCAGTTCAGTACTGAAAGTCGTTATTCACATCTTACTTAGCAGAAGAGATGCTATGGATCCGATGAACACCGTTACCAGAGCCCATAGAGGGGTATACCAGAGGTACGAAATGGAGTAGAATTTTTCTAATCCGTGCAGAAGGTCCTAACAACATAATATATAATTAATTCCACGCTACACTTTCGCGAAACATTGTGTATGCAGAAATTATAGCAACAATTGATAGAGTTGATACATTCTGTCGTCTTGGTTTCGATTTAGTGCATCGCGCTTGTCACAAAATGAACAGTCGTCTAACAGCATTCCGGCCCAAAAAGGTAACTGCAAATGTAGGCTACATGTTTTATATAGCTACCGTAACTTCTCGAGCCTGCTCATTTTTCCATGAATTAATCGGGTGAGATCCTTCACCAGTGCGGCCCGTTTGAATGAGCGCCACGCCATTTATGGTCCCCGTGTACGGACAGTAATAGCCCTAGTGACGTTACCTCGGTTGTTTCGTCTATATGTGGACGGAGGTAAGTCATCGTTGCGTTAATCGGAGATTCTTCGAGAAAATGGAAGATGGCGCTGGAATTGGTGTCGTCATAGCTTGGAAAGGTGCGATTGCCGGGCGCCATGCATCTGTCGATGCTGAGCGGAGGAAGAGTCGGATGTTTTCGTTTCAGCATGAAAGATCCAATGGTCATCCAACAGCTACCGATCAGGCTTGTAATTCCGCCAATTAGTGCTCCCTGAAACAAATGCGTTAGACACCGGCGCGCTAGAAGTTACTAATTACAGTTATAATTAATAACGACGATCTGTATAGCTACGCAAATACTGTAGCGGGCTATTTCGAGGGTCTTCTACTGTGCCAGTTGTTAGAGCGAGTACTAAGAGTAATCGATGAATTTTCAGTTATAGGTGAGGGGCAAACCTATGCTCTTCCAACGTTATAGAAACATCCTCAGCACTATCTCTGCCATTTTTACCTCAAGTCTTCCTCTTCCGAGTTTACTAGTCCCTGCAACCATTTACATCGTCTACACTTAACGCAATCGTCGTATTATGAGTAACACGTGCACTAGATTTGCCACAAGTCAGTTCTCTGTGAAATTTGGTTCAATGTGAACAGTGTCCTCCATTTTATATCTAACTGTTAATAAATAGGGATCACTGATTCTGAATGCATTCACGAAAGCCTGCCTTTATCTTTTGTCGTTCACCTACCATTATCTGTCTCGTGCTCCTTTATCTAAGTCCTACTATTAGGACTTAGGTATTCCATTCAAAACTGGTCTAGCCTTTTCATGAAATTCTACCTTTATCCATCGAATCCACTGCCAGACCATTTCTATCAACTTAAACACAACCCACCGTAACAGTTTCCCTGTCCTCCTCTCTCTTTCTTCTTGTGACTGGACTTGGTTCTTGACCCGGCTCTCTGGACAACCCCTCTGACTTGACGCAGCGCCTGTGAATAAGCTTTTAACCTGCGCTTAGCTTTTAAGTAGCCCTTTAGAGTCTTTGAGTATACTATTGCGATTATAATTACCTTCCAGTTGGCGTATCGGTTGAAACCTCCTAGAAAGAATAGGCCAACCATAGGACCCAGGCAAGATCCCATCAGTGACACACAGATCTAATGGTGAACAAGCAAAACCAAACTCGTCGGCAAGTTCACAACCATATCTCGCATCTATAAGTTCTGTTTAAGCCACCAAAACCAAGTTTATAGTAAGTCGACTTCAAACAGGTCTATGCCTTTTAGAAAAATAACACAGGACTACGCATTTGATTTTATAATAGACATGAATGACGTTGAGTTAACAGTTTCTATTATAGGAGAATGCTATGTATGTTTGTCTGTCTGTTGGACTCGCCTCCATTTTGTTATGTTGGTTATGCCTCCATTGGTCATGTGTTCGGCTTTTTCATGCTAGGAGGCATGAACCGATATTTATTGTATGCGTTTTTGTAATATCCGAAAACCCGTCAGCGGTTTATCCTTAGTGACGCAATTTGTTAACGTTGGTTAATTCATCGTTCCACCAAGGAGAATTGAAGGGAGGGTGGCTGAATGAAGAGAGAAAAGGGGAGAAAAGAGTGTGAAAGAGTCACTATATCATAGAGTCGATATATTTGTAATTTCTGACGGGTTTTCAGTTATTACAAATACGCATACAGTAAATATCGGTTCATGCTTCCTAACATGAACAAGCCGAGCACAAGGCCAATTTAGACATAATTAGATTACAGATAAATACTTGTAATCTATTACCTATTAATATGTAATTAAATATAATATACATATTTGCTCGCTACACCTATATAATCAAAAGCAGTAAAAAGAAAAAAAGATGATTCCCTTACCTGGGTAATTGGGCCCGGAACCGCAGATGCAATGAAAGCCAATCCCGTAGCAAAGATGCCAAATAAAACCACTGCAATTATTCAATTATTATTTATGAGGTAAGATAAGGCAAATGTAGTTAAGTTAAATTGAGGTAAGATGCGGTGAGGTAAAGTATATAATCTTGAATTCATTATGCACTTTAATAAACAGTCATCCAAGGTGACGTTTCGGGATTTGCCGATTTTACTAAAATCGCTGCAAGACCTAAGCAAAAGATAAGCAGAAGAAAATTTACAAAGCAGATAAGCCCAGAAGAGGACAGTTGAGGGCAGAAGAGGATATAGCAGGATAGAGGAGGGCCGAGGAGGGTAGAGGGCAGTTGAGGGAAGATAAGGACAGGCTACGGCAACGGAGGAGAGGCGAAAGCAGAGGGTTACAGCTGTTGCGAAGGAAGGGATCGAAAGGGTCAAAGGACAACATAAATACACAGGGGTTATGTTCATTGTGTCCGTTTTGGCGACAAGATATGATTTACTGAAGAAGTAAAATAACCTAGAAATCGGTTAAAGAGAGCTTTTCGTGACTCCGTCCAGTGCATCAGCTTCTCCTTTAGAATGTCTTCCCAGCAGTTAGCAGCTGCCCCACTCAACGATGAAGAAACCGAACTGCCAATATAAATATTAAAAAAACCAAACAATTAATCTATCACACATACGTCCTTAGTACGTAAAGTAAGACATGTGTTTAACAAACGAGAGCTGCCAGACACGATCCGAATAGCAAAAATCGATCGACGAGCTTCGACAATAACGACGAATGCAAAGATGATAACGAAGACGAATATGAAATAAGACAGCATGACGATGATTCAGAGAGATGTCACATAATTTAAATTTAATGGTGATGATAATTTAGAGATTGTGGTTAACGATGAGACGGGTGTTGACTTACCTCAAAGCCCCTCCGTAAAGTGTGGCCAAAAACAGCCCCGCAAAACCAGGAGTGTCCGCAAACATTTGTAAGACGAAATGAGGCAACAACTGCAAAACATACGTTGTGCGAATGATTCATCAATCAACCATTCTCTGAATCAATCGTTTAAATGAAATAGTTTTGCGAATATTTATTTTCGATGTTGCCAACTGGAATTCTTGGCGGTCAGTTGACTGACCAATCTATAGTCATGCTCGCCATGTTTTCCTTTCCAGGGAACATGGCCTCTTGTTATCCAGCGTATCGATCTTGATCAATTAATTGGTCAAAAGCGGATTTTGTTCAATAATTATTTTATATCGTAATCGTAAACTCGAAATTTCTAAGGCGCTGCTTAAAAGCTAAGCGTAGGGTACTAGCTTATTCACAAGCGCTGCGTCGTCAGTGGGTTTGTTCAAAGATTCCATGTCAAGAACCAAATCCAGTTGCCAGAAGACCAGAGAGTGTAGGGGGAGGAGCTGTTAGGGTGGGGTGCGTTTAAGCCGAGAGAAATGGTAAGGCAGCGGATTCGATGGATCAGGGTGGGATGTTGAAAAGGTGAGAATTTTTTAATTTTTGAATGGAATACCCGAGTAGTAATAGATAGACTAATTGATAATTGTCGTAGCTTGGGCTTCAAATGTGACTTGGTTATTCTATCTTTTGTCGTCGTTTTGAGTGTTTTGGAAGATGTTCGACGAAGCCTTGTGCACCGCCTTTTAGACACGTGGGATTCAGGTTCATAGCTGGTCAATGTCGAGCTGCAGTTGGAAGGGCCAAGAGTACTTGCGTTAGTGATGATCATTCTACTGTTCTACCGTTATTCTCTATGATTAGCGGTAACTGTTTTACCGTTCTACTCTATGATTGGCGCTAACTGTTCTACCGTTCTTCTCTGTGATTAGCGCTAACTGTTCTACCGTTCTAATCTATGATTAGCGCTAACTGTTCTACCGTTCTTCTCTGTGATTAGCGCTAACTGTTCTACCGTTCTGCTCTATGATTAGCGCTAACTGTTCTACCGTTCTACTCTATGATTAGCGCTAACTGTTCTACCGTTCTGCTCTATGACCAGCTGGCTGGCTGCTGAAGAATACCGCCCTTCACACAGACTTGGTATTCATTGATGCACAGACTCAGCGTCTTCTAACATCTGCGACGGACGGCTGGGCGTTGGGTTTCGTGTCTTGCGAACCTCGTCTTCTGTCGCTGCTCCTCTTCTTCGAGGCTACGTTTACAAATCGCTACGTGGTCCAGGGAAACTCTGAACATGGTATCTACTATCAACTGTGGATGGGAATCCGTCGGTTGGGCTCTGTGTGTCTGCGGGAGCCCGCTAGTGGCGACTCTTCTGGTTATCGGAGCACTGTTCTCTTATTGATAACATTGTGCTTAATGACTTAAGCATCAACTAGGTTAGCGTAGGCAGCGTTTTTATAAGGTACTTAAAAGGCATTGTATTTCATGTCTACATACACACAAATACATAAATACATAAATACATACATACATACATACAGACACACATACACACATACATACATACATCCATACATACATACATACACGTACGTATCCGCACACATACGGTCTATACCTATATATACATTAATTATAAACGAATCTATGAAAGATGTTACGCATGAGTGAACCTGATTGGCGTTGCTGATTTCGCGGTTGGCCAGTGGGTCGCAGCCGATTGAAGTGTAGTAGGAAACAACAATGAGTCCAATGAAGCAGATGAGAAAGAAAGTCACATAATAGGCAGGCATGTTTAGAGCCACGGTTCTACAGCACACGAGGCATAATATTGCATTTTATTTTTGAACGACTGGGGCGAGGAAACTGTGGTCGTGTTGCTATTGCTGTTGATGTGGTGAATGTGGTTGTTGTTGTGGTTATGGTGATGGTGTTTATAATAGTTGTAACGGTGGTGGTGATAGTGTTGTTGCTGCTGTTGTTGTGGTGGTGGTAGTGCTGCTGCTGATAATGGTGGTGATAGTAGTGGTGACAGTGATGGTGGTGGAGGTGGTGGTGGTGATAATGGTGGTGATAATAGTGGTGATAGTAGTGGTGATAGTGATGGTGGTGGAGGTGGTGGTGGTGATAATGGTGGTGATAATAGTGGTGGTAGTAGTGGTGACAGTGATGATGGTGGAGGTGGTGGTGGTGATAATGGTGGTGATAATAGTGGTGATAGTAGTGGTGATAGTGATAGTGATGGTGGTGGGTAGTGGTGGTGGTGGTGCTGCTGATGGTGGTGCTGGTGGTAGCTACAAAATATGGATCGTTGTTTACAGTTTTACTAATGAAAAGGTCATGGTCGTGGCTGGTGGTGGTGATAATGATGACTAAACTAACCCTAACGTGCACTTTTAAGCCCTAATTACAATCGCGTTATTACTGTAGAATATTTTGCAGATTTCATTGCGTAATTTTATCCTAAATATATCGTGCCGATAGGTAGGCTGTCTCCATACATTTTGTATGTCGTCATAAAATATATACTAGCAACGCTGCTTACAACATGGCGTGTGACTGAGACTTTGTGGCGGAGTATCGTTGAACAGCGGCCTGCGAGAAACCGTAGACCCCGAGGCAACTCATTGAAAAGCCGAACAGAAATCCCCAGCCGGTGTGTCGAATTGTCGGGTCGGGACTCCAGCTAAGTGCAAAGATATAATCAGCGGTTCTTATCGGAAATTTACACGTAAGTCTTCCCTGTTTCATTGGAATAATTAATACTAATGTAATTTAATGTAATGAGGACAATTTATGTAGCATTGTAAGTAGCAGGTTACTTTTAGGGTGCTGTACAAAGTCAAAAGTCAGCCCAAGTACTAAGAGTTATGCAGTAGATAGAATTTCAGCTGTTTTTTAAAGAGGTTGACACGTTTGGACTCCTGAATGGATGCCGGAAGACAGTTCCCGGCGGCCGTGCAGCGACCCGAAAGGCCCGATCACCCATTCTAGTCAGTTGCCGTACAGATACATTGGCGAACTTTGATGATCGCAGTCGCAGTCGGTTGGGGTCATCAGATAGTGGCCTGATGTTGTCTGCAAGGTAGCCTGGTGCGCAGTTGTTCAGACATTTGTACACAAGATACTAGCTGTTATGTAATTGTAATAGTAATTGTAATTGCGAATGTGTGTGTACAACTTCTTCAAGGGAAATTCGTCGGAGGCGCTTTTGATCTGGCAACATAAAGCCACCATCATTAAACACTAGAACAGTTTCCAAAAACCCTCTAACAGTGGCCCCTCTTGATTATATGCCAGCGCCCCTCAGACCAGACCCGTGCATGGTGGGACTGCCAGAATGTGGTGCCCTCTGAAAATGCTCTTGCCCCCCACGCGAGCAATCGTGGAGCCGCCATTGCCCTCTGATGCTAGCGATAGCTTGAGATATGAACGGGACTATTGTAAACAAGCATTTTATAGGTAAGAAACTCATGGAATAGTCACCACGTGGAATGCAAATAAAGGAGTTCCATCCAAGGTAGACAGTTTATATGGTGTTTAGAGTTTATGGTCCGTGCTGTATTGCGGATTCTCTTGTAGCTGCGCTCGTTAAGTCCTCTTTAAAAATAGCACGATGACTTGACGCAGCCTTCGTAAATAAGCTGGCTGGTGCCTTGCACTTAGCTTTTAAGTAACTCTTTAGAATTTTTTGATTTCATGACTACGTCTACAGACATTGAGAATTGTAAGTGTATAAGGTACAGAATTAGCAGGTCTTGTCTGTTTTCTTGGAGAAGAACGCACTGGCCATTTGCGCCAATCAACAAATTTTTAATCAGTTTTACTTAAGAAGTTTTCAACCTCAAGGTTTTTCAGAGGTTGATGAATAGCAGTTGTCGTGTCTGTAAGGTTATCACCCTGGCGCCATGCAAAGCAACTTATTGGATACGATTTTTTATAAATTGATTTTGTTAAATCATCACTATACTTGAAATTCTCAAGAACGCGTATTACAGATTTTATTTGCTTGAAGGATAGAGCATGATTGTCTAGAATGTTAGAAACACTAGTAGGCTCTTAAGTATGTAAAGAGACATCCCTTGTCTGAAATACTATTTAAGAAAAGGCATTATGATGAAAAATAGAACTACTGAAAAAACAATTTTACCAGGTTTTAGATAAAGTTTCGAGCTATTGAAATAAAGTGTAGAAATACTACAGTACAATATGAAACGATGTCATTCTGTTAAGATTCTCCCCCTCCCCAGATCTCGTCACAAATACACAATAGATTAGTCTTGACAAAACTAGGCATTACGAGGCTTTGCTATGCAATGCGGAAATGTGGATTTAACCAAGTATGGAAAAAGTTGGTTGGAGGTGTTGAATAAAGCTGGGCAAGAAAGATCTATGATAGCCACAATAAAGGGCGACAGAGAAAATGGATTGGTCATATGCTGAGACAGGACTAACTCTTGAGAACCGTTACTGAGGGTAGAATGGAGGGGAGGAGGACAAAAGGAAGACCCAGACAGATGCTGCTGGATTGGATGATGACGGATGGATACAGCAGGCTGAAATAAGAAGCTCAGCACTGAGAGGAGTGGCGTCATTGGACGTTTGAACCTACCTGAGGGAGAAGAACCAGAAGAAGATACTGCAATACATTACTATTGTGGACATAACTAGGATATATAGGATTGGATATAACGTACCCAACCCAGTTCACTCGATTCGATTGCGAGCATAACCTGATGACGTTACCAAATCCTCCAACAACGACGAGACCCTGTCAGCATTTGCGCAAAAACACTAAACATATGTGTAACTCATGTATTGATACATTCATGTAAGGCGTCTTTAAAACTCTTCTTACATGTAGACGACAAAATATGTCTGGCAGATACTGGATTAGATCACATTAAATAAGTTTTAACTTGATTGAATTGTTTCATCATTTGGTGCAAATGTAATAGCAAACAGGTCATGAGTAGAGTGAGGTAGACCTCAAACCCCACAGCAGTTAGTGACATCGAGAAATTAGTTCCACGTATGCAATAGAAGAAAATTTTATATATTAACAAATGAATATCTATTTGAATATATTTAGTCTATGTATATGTTCACATATATATTTACTGTTATATATTGCATAAGTTTTTGTATTTATTTTTGTGTATATTTAAATTTGTATATATCAAGCAATGACGATGTATCGACTTAATTGGCATCGTCTTTTGATGCGTTGCATCTCGCTAAATCGATGCTGCAGAGTTTCTATGACTAATTATAATTACCATACCCTAATGAGAATCGCAAGCAGTCCGCCGATCATAATGACGCACTGGAACACATCTGTCCAAATCACAGCTCTCATTCCGCCCTGTAAGTTGAAGTCAGACAATGCAATATTTACCATCTTCTGTTGAAAACTGTTACTGTCTAGGTTTCTTACACCCGATGTAATTCCCTTGGACAACAGATATAGTTCTTAAGTTTTTTTGTAACAAAGTTACATGCCAACTAGTGGCGGCTTCAGGATTGCTTGTCTCGGGAGGCAAGGGCAATTTTAGAGGGGCGCAATATTCTGGCAATCCACCATGCACGGGGCAGATCTAATTATAACCAAGAGCGGCAGGGGGCAAACCGTCCTCCGGCGCCTATGGCTAAATCCGCCACTGAGACGAACCATATTAAAGTTCCTTTGCTGCATAGTATAAGCTCAAAAGCGAAACCATTGTGTTGGGTGTGAGAAAACATGGTTGAAAATTGTATGAGCCACACAATGGCAGAAATAATTATGCAGTTTCGCATTATTATTATAAAAATTTTGTTCTCGATTTTTTGATGGGTAGAAAGCCAGTGAAAACAAAAGCAGTGAAAGCCAGAATCACGCAGAGCATTCGTTAAAATATATCGGACATGCAAGCTGATTTTCTCTATACCATAATTTCACTTCACCCATGGTCATATATTTTTTATCCAATTATAGCATAGTTTCCCTTTAACTTGCTGGAAGCAAATTTTTTGAATACTCACCAGAGCCGTGTAGAGAACTGAAACGACAGCCATGACTGGAATCGAAACCACAATTGGAAGCCCAGTTGCTGAGCCAGAGACAAACAGATAAACCTGTTTTTAAATCTAGCATCAATGTCTGATATCTTATAAACGTGTGTTTTGTCCAGCATCGCCCCTCATAGCCTTTAAATAGCAGAAATTAATATAGACTCCATCATATGACCAACAGTTACATCATAAAGTAACACTCACTTACTACTCGTAAACTGATCACATGTGATCACTGCATCAATTATGGAATTGGATGAAATATTATGAAATGTGCCAACATACCTGATTCTAAAGCTGCTGAAGGGGCGTACATCGACATGCCCATGTACAGAATCTGTTCAAAATTGGCCAACGAACGTTTGAAATATTTGGATAGTATACACAGTAACATCTTCGTACATACTGTAGTCTACGCAAAATTGTTAGGGCTGATACTTTGCTGGAACCTTGTAAGCTTAACAGATATTAGAAAATGACGAAGTGATATCTGAACGATCTAAAAATGAAGAATTAAGACAAAAGTAAGATCTTATCAGCTGCTTAGGGCACAGAAAGTCCCTAAACAGTTGCATGAATGTAGTTCGTGTTTAGTATTTATAAAATGGTCAAAGAAGTTTCGAAATTATCTGATATAGGCCCTATATCGATATGAACACAAACACTCAGAGCATTTGTTAAACTATAGCGGACCTGCAAGCTGATTTTCTTTATACCATAATTTCACTTCACCCATGGTTATATATTTTTATCCAATGATAGCTTAGTATAACATAATGAAATGCCTATACGCCTCATATGGAGTGCAACACTGTATGGATCAGAAACATGGACTATTGAAAACGCAGAAATTTGTAATCTGGAGCCGTTTGAAATGAGAATATGGACGAAACTAGCCAAAATCAGCCGAAAGGATTAGACAAATAAACAGGCCCTGCACTTGGCCGCATGAAGAAACAAGAATAAAATGGTTAAAATCCTCAAATGGAGTGTAACACGGTATGGATCAGAAACATGGACTACTGAAAACGCAGAAATTTGGAATCTGGAGCCGAAATGACAAATGATAATAATTCATCGACGTAATGGATGAGAAAGTGTTGCTTATTTAGGCGAAAAGATAAATTAAATGGATCGTTCACGTACTTCGTGGAAATTCCTTTCTGTAACATTGCTTTAGGAAAGAATTGAAGGAAAGAAAACCACAGGAAGGCCAAGATTTATGCAGTTGGAATGGAAGAAGGACAAATGCAGGAGATGGGGCTACAAAGAAGTCAAGGAAATGACATAAAACAGAGAAGAATGGCGTCGTTGGAGTCCTGGGCCTGACTGAGTGTAGAACACTGAAAAATAAGGAGAAGGAGAAGAAGAAGAAGCGCAATATGATGCGATGAATTATTATAACACAATATAATGTAACATAGCATAGCACAAAATAACACAAATGGCGAAAGATAGCATTTTATAAAGCAATACCACGCAATGCTTTGACAATAATGGAAGTAATAGATGTGAACGATTATGTAATAGTAACAGTTGTGAGGGTAGAAAGGGAGCATACGTTGAGATAGATGATAGACAACAATCATTTTAAAATATCTTACCCCTAAGATGATTGAGTTGATGGTTGCAAAAATTCTTACAGACTTTGACTGGAACCGACGTTCGAAGTACTAGATTCAATCAATCAATAAATTATTCATTCACTCATTTATTTATTCAGTTAAATAATCTACAAAACAATTCGAAAGAACCGATTAGCAGAACAGATCGTACAGTCAAAAGTGAATTGAATAGAGAACAAAACATGTGAATGACAGAGCTGGATTGACCCTTACGCAAGGACCCAGTCCCTGGAAGCCAACGGGTTTTGAAACATTCAGTATGAATTTGAAAATATTTGAGACACGTGTGATACTCTTTATTGTATTATACGCGTATTCATAGATCCTCACCAGAAAGTCACCGATCCAGTTGGGGGTAGGCTTAAAACACATAATCGAAATTAAACAAATTTCAAGAGTGCTTTGATGAAAGATAAAGGACCACTTACTTGTTTTCACTTTAACCTGAATCCCTACAAATTCCTGGTGACCAACCTCAAAGGCGATAAGAACTAGACATTGTAAAAGTATAATGCATTGCCCTAAAGTTTCTTGCAAATTCGAAAAATTAAGGGAAGACAGTGCTTTCACTTAACCTCATTGACGCTGACTAATTTCAGCTGGTACATCCACGGAACGGCCACCTGCACCATAACTATGGTGCCCACAGTGAAGCCGACCATAATCATGCTGAATGAATTTGATCCGTAACTGTACATCTCTGCTGTATACCCGAGTATCGAAACAGCCGACTGGTAGGAGACGAAGAGAGACAAGGCTGTCGGAAGGACTTTGAGAGAACGGTTTGCCATGATGAACTCGGATGTTGTCTTCTGTCGACCACCTGTTAAGGAGTGGTAGACACCGATCCCAACCGAGATGACGAGGAATGCCACCAGGATCAGGTAGTCTGGCCAAACCAAGTGATCCATCGTTGCGATTCGCTGGATTCACAGAAGAAACTGTAACAGCAAATGCGGCTATTAAGAAGCATGCGACAAGCACACTGATGGGTCAAATGAAACTTTGGCTATTTACCAGGGTCTATATATTTCCAAGATATCTTTATGGTATCGTTCAAGATATATTTATGATATCTTCTTAGGTGTCTTTATGTTATCTTCCAAGATAGCTTTATGAATTCATTCAAGAAATCTTTATGATATCTTTCAAGATATCTTTATGTTATCTTCCGATATATCTTTATGATATCTTTCAAGATACCTTCAGGCTATCCTCCAAGATAGTTTTATGATATCTTTTAAGATATTTTTATAGACTGGGCTTATATGTATTTCAAGATATCTTTCACTGATCCATCCAATCCGCCACCTTCCCATTTCTTTTAACCTAGACACAATCCACTCTAAGAGCTCCTCTATCCCGTGTTCTCTCTCTCTCTCTGGTCTTCCTGCAACCAGACATTGTTCTTGCTATGGCATCTTTGGGTTACTCCTTTGGCTTGATGCAGCGCTCGTGAATTAGAGGGTGCCTGCAATTAGCTTTACAGCAGCGCTTTATAAATTCTCGAGATTACGATTAAGTGATTATATGTAAAGGGAAAATGATCAATGCAATGGTCAAATGTCTCATAGGCATAAGTAAAATATGCTTCCTTGCACCAATCTCTGAACACATAAGTTCTTTTAACTTTCTCCCGAAGTTTTAGGTGAAATAGAGTGTTTATTGTAGCAATCATATTTCATTAAGACCTTCAATTCAGTTTGAAAGGCAACGTACATGAAACATCCAATAATGACCACCACTACAGTAATTAATTATGGCAGCAGAAGAAGTGGTACTTCATTTTCTTTTATGTTCATCTGTGCTTACAATTTATTGTGCATTACTGAAAGGTAAATGTAAATGTACACGTTTTTCTATAGCGACCGCATAGCCTCGACCCTGCTCATTTTTCAAAATCAGGTGACATTAAATGTTTTAGCATTTCGGTTTGAAAGAAGATAACGGTTTTGTAGGTTATACACGCCATTGCGGAATCAAGATACCCGACATCGATTGGGTCAGATCAGATAATATAGTCAAGAGTATTGGACACCGATAATAAACGAGATGGCGATGAATGCCTTAAGGATCAGGCAGTCGAGCAATTCAACTGAGCCATCGATAGTGCAATTTGTTTGATTCAAAAATTAAAATTAAGATGTCATATTTCTAAAAGAGCGCTAAACAACTAAGACAGTTATTTATCAAAGATTGAGTTACGGGACACTCTATATGCTGGCGTAATAAGCTACATTGGGTAAAACGTACATCAAGGCGCCTCTGTGAGTTAGGATGCTGGTTCACGACCCAGTAGTAGCTATATTTTAGAAATTGTAATCTCGGGGTTTCACGGTCCGTACAAGGGGAACTTAAATGGCGTGGCGCTCATTCAAACTGGCAGCGGTGATAATGTATCTCACCCGATTAATTCATTGAAAAATGAGCATAGTCGAGGCCATACGGACGCTATAGAAAACTGGTACAATTATATTTACTGTTATGATGATGGTAGATTGTGAATAGTTGCAAAAACTGGCAACATATGTCGCCAGGATAAGAATTAGTCTATACCACATTTATATCCTTAAAGAGTTGCACTGGTGTGCTGTCCAACTCCCGTATACTTTAGTTGTCCACTGCTGAAAGCAATATATTTAGCGCTGAATTTAAGTTGTACTTACTTTCTTCAAAGCCTTTTATCTTTCCCCAAGTTTTAATGTCGTTCTATAATCGGTTCAGTATCTAGATAAGCGAGAGAATTATGCAACTTATACGTTTTCGTCTAAAAGTAGAAGTTTTTGCCAGTGTTGAACACGCTCACCTAGGAAAGGTACATCCGACAACCAGGTAGGTTGGCTGTAGGCTGGTCAGAGCAACAAGAATGTATAGTTCAAGGCAGTGCGTGCTTTTAGTTTTCGGTGGTGATGACGCAGGTAACCTAACCGCCCTTGATTTTCTCCTGGATGGAGAACTCGGCGATAAATCGTCATCGGCTTTCAAGTTAATCGATCCAAAGCATTCAGAAAAACGGAGAGTCCATAAAACATGCTTTGCTTAAGCCGTGTCGGCATTAGCATTAGCTGCACTACCTTGCCAGCCTTTGATATAGTGCATCGAGGTTATCTACCTCTTTCTGACTACCCAAGGTAATCGTAATCGCAATCGTAATCGTAATTCCGAAATTTCTACAGCGCCCAACGAAAGCCACGTCACGGGGACCAGCTTACTTGGAGGAGATCAGTCAAAAAAATCGATGTAGGCAAAAAGGTTCGGTTCCAGGTCAAGATCCAGAAGTCTGGCAGAGAGACAGCGTGGCAGCTACGCTGGTTGGTATTTGGAATTGGAGCAGAAAGAGAGAGATATATAAGAGGAAGAAGGGGTGAAGATACTAACGTTGTAATAGATGTATGTCCCCAACATTGAATGAATATTGAATATTAGGAGATTAACGTGCCAGACATCAAAAATAATTTGAATCAAAGGCACAGAACATTGTGGTATCAAAAATAGTTTCAGGTACGGCTTTGAGAGTGGGGGCCAAAATAGGAATTAAAATTGTAACAAAATTGTACACGTTTTTCTATAGGCATCGTATGGCCTCGTCCCTATCGAGTGAGATCCTTCACCACCGCTACACGCCATTTAAGGTCCCCATGCACGAACCGTGCTAGCTCGAGAGTAAAATCTCTGAAATAAGCCATTACCGGGACTTGGACTGGAATCCTCAAGCACAGAGGCTTCCTTAGCGTACGCACTTACCGATGTAGCTAACTAGGGCAGAAAACCGGTCTCCTATTGCAATCAGACGAAACCTTGGTATGGGTTTCGAGGTTTTTATGAGGTAATTTTCAATGGTTTACTTCACTCCATGGACTACAGCGTCAGGTTGTTCTGTTAAAGCCTCATTCTCATCAACGGTCTTAATTCGGATCAAGTTTCAACGCTCACAATTTGTATTCAGTAACATGCCCCACTGCCTTTGATCTGTGAGTAGCAAAAAGAGATATAGGTTTTTGTTACTGATGTTCAGAACCGGATTACCAATTCGGGAAAATTATACACGAGTTTGGAAGCTATCAAATCTCTTCAACTGTTTGTGATACTTACTTACTTACTTTTATCTATGGGTATGCATTTATTAAACGCCTCTGTCTAATAACTAAGCGTCAAGCGATGGCGCTGAGCAATTATGAGTGAAAGAATTGCTCAAGGTCCTCGTCTAAGGGGAGGCTCGAGCCCCTACCCTCCGCACTACAGGTCGAGCGCTCTAACCAATCGGCTACCGTGACCCACATACACACTATATCACTTCAGTTACTTTTTTGCACTAAAATACATAGTTTCCACAGTTGCCACGGAGAGTTTAAAAATAATTAATTCTATGTGAGTTTTGTCACTGCAGAAAAATTCTGACACGAGTTGGGGCCGGTGTAATTTCACACTTTGGATATTGGTTAATAAATCCGCCTTTCTGGATTGTATAATCATATGAATGCACGTGTGCATTGATGTATGCTGATGTTTGAATCCCTCAAATTTCGTGATTTCTAGCTGGGCACAGAGCGTTCATCTTAATCAAAGAGCTACTGATTCTGGTTCGGTTACAGCATACATAATATATACATGCATACATAGATATGAAAACATATATGTGCATACTTGCATATCTACATACACACATAGATACGTACATACATTCATATATACATACATACCCAGTTCACGATGGAAGTGTATTGCAGGAATGTGGCCACACCGAGATAAAAATGTTACACAACTATGTAACAAATTCGGTTATTGTGCTAATCATTCGAACATTTTGGAATTGGTTAATAGTTTAAATTAGATCTAGGAAGTCAGAAAATGACTCTAATCTAATCCCAAAATAGTCTAAAAACTTCTATCACTCCATCGTCGACATTATGATATCGGCGCTATAGCAGTCAGCAAATCAGATTCCGGACTTACCATAGAATCTGCTCTACTAGCATCTGTTGATGCCCAGAGAATTATTACAGTGGCTTATAGAAGTTCTCTGGTTATTACTGTAGAGAGGCGTAATTTATTATAGACGTTTCTCAGAAACAGTCTTACAAGATGTGGTCGGGTACTGAGTTATAAAGAACACAACAACATTCCTTTGCAATAACATGCTTTTGCAATAACATGCTTTTGCAATAACATGCTTTTGCAATAACATGCTTTTGCAATAACATGCTTTTGCAATAACATGCTTTTGTAACAACATGCTTTTGCAATAACATGCTTTTGCAATAACATGCTTTTGCAATAACATGCTTTTGCAATGACATCTTGTTATGATATTCTTTTTCAATATCAGTCCCTTACATTAACATTCTCTTGCAATGAAATTTCCTTGTATTGTCATTCCTTTGCAGTCATGTTCTCTTACAATTACACTCTTTGCGAATGCATTCCCTTGCAATCACATTCCCTTGCAATACCATCCTGTGAAATAACATTCCTTAGCAAGACCAACCCTTATTGCTCAACTTGGCCAGCGATGAATCGTCAATATTATACAGCGCGCCAAAATTCATTCTGGAATGGATCAGCTAAAGGCACTTTCCAAGTACGGGACAGATTTTTCTACGCGCTGTGTTTTGACTTGATGCGGGAAAATTTCAGCCTGAGCAGATTAGCAGCAGAGCGAAGTCTTCTCCTGTCAATTGCGAACACTACTATCAGTTCTGCTATTAACAGAAGAATCACCACTGCTCCCAAGTACGAGGCTCCGCTGGCTTCATGAACCACCGCCACTCTGACGTACGGTCGATCTGAAAAGTATTAGATATCATCATCATCATCATCATCATCATCATCATCATCATCATCATCATCATCATCATCACCATTATTTTTGTCGTGTTCGTCGTCGCCATCATCGTCTTCAATGTTATCATAATCATCAACACCATCATCATCGTCTTCGTCGTCGTCACAACCATCATCATTATTATACCAACACCATCCTCACCGTCGTCATCGTCGTCTTTTTCATTATTATGTCATTATCACCATCGTAATCATCACTAGCATCATCGTCGTCATCATCACATCGTCATCATCATCATCATCGTGAACAATGTCATAATCATCTTCAGAAGTGATATCGTCATAGTTTTCAACGCATTATCATTATCATCATCATTTTTATTGTCACGGTCTTCATCAGAGTATAATTTGTAGATGTAATTGTAGCTGGTTATTTGTAAATAAATAATAATAAATAAATAAAACAAGTAAACAAAATACCAGCGCATTCCGGAATCGTAGGCGTCCATTTGCCGTGCCTGTTGCACGTCGTTGTTACGCTGAAGGTGGCGTTGTCTCCAAATAAACAACTGACATTCACAATAGTTCCTGGGGCTGCTTCCGTCGTATTAAGAGCAACATGCACCAGCGGAGGACAACGAATGCCTGGCAACAACAACAGTTAGCAACAACCCCTATTTACATGGCGTTTAATCAAATAGCACACAAATCACACAAGAACATACACACATATATATACTATGTTGTATGTATATATGTGTATGTGTGCATGCACATAAATGCTCACGCATACGTCTAGAGGCCTACACGCCTAGGCCTACATACACATGAACTCATACATGTACATACACACAAATATACATATATAGGCCTACATACATACATACATATACATACACACATACACACATACATACATGCATACATACATACATACATGCATACACATGTAGGTCTACATGCATACATACATATATAGGTCTACATACATATATACATGCATGCATGCATACATACATGCATACATACATACATATATAGGCCTACATACATACATATACATACATACATACATACACACATACATGCATGCATACATACATGCACATGTAGGTCTACATGCATACATACATATATATGCCTACATACATACATACGTACATACATAATGCGCACATACATACGGCTGCACATCGGGAGTCTTTGTGAGTCCGTCGACCATCTTCCATTGGCTTCACATTGAATTGAAATCTCATATGTTCCTCGGAAGAACCAGTAGCCGTCAATGCACATGTAGGTGACTTTTTCTCCATAGACGAATGTCTTCGAACTTTTCATGTTAGCGTTCAGAATGGAACCGGGGTATCCACATACACGTGCTGACAGAAGCGTAAGCACAAGTCATGTTTCTTCGGATTAATATCCATTCAGTCGATGATTTAGTTGCTAGGCCGCCAGGGTTATCGCCAACCTCATATTTTGTCAGTGAACCATGCAAGTCATATGGTAGAACATCACCAATTTGATCACGTGAAGAGATATGTTTGCATTTGTTTAGCGCCACTATCTAATGACGAAGAACCAACCGATGGCGCTTAACAGTTGTGAGTGAAGGACTTGCTCAAGGTCCCTGCTCAGCAACTATCTCAAGAGAGGAACCCCTAACGAATCGGTTGAAGAAAGTACAGAAGATGAAGAAACCACTTAAGATGAATGAGATAAGACTAGATGATACAAGATGACGCGATTTCAGATGACATTAGTAGCAGATGAGATCCTTCTAGATGGACTGATGAGAAATGACCCATCCAGGGAAATTAAGATGACGAGTTAATCTAGGATGAGGCTTCCAGGTAAAGTAACATCAGAGGGTCCTCGTGGCTGTCGGAGGAATGCAGTGATGGCGGCATTCCATGAGAATCGAAATGCAGCACAGTAACAAATGTAACTCCTCAGAAAAGCAGTTCATACAATGGTGCTATATAACTAATCGTTTATCATATCTAATCAAATCTAATCCAAAATCTTCCATAGCGCCGCAATCGATCAGTGGTCGTTTCTATGAAGAACCGTGTTACAAATCTATCAGCCTTTGAGCAGAACCAAAGGAGAATTGGAGATCAGTGAGGATTACATCTTGATGTGGCGCTTTATAAGTTTTTGATTACAATTACACTTACAATTACAGATTACGGTTGAGGAATTTGTATTGCTTCTTACGACGGCAGGTGGCGTTTCTCGGGTGCCAAAGCTGTGCTTCGGTACAACGAATTGTCAGCCAAGTGACGTTGTCTTGCACGACATATCCATCATCGCACGTCACATTCAGCACGCTGTTGTAGACGACCGAATTGGAGCTGAGCTCTGCGTGTGGAATTGATACAGATGGACAGTGCGTCTCTAAGAACAACACATCCTCGTCGTCTTCATCATCATCATCATAATCATCATCATCATCATAGCCACTATCAGCATCGTTATCATCATCTTCAGCATCTTCATCATTACCATCATCATCGTCATCATCATCATCATTATCACCATCATCATCGTCGTCGTCATCATCATCATCATCATCATCATCATCAGCATCATTTACTGCAGAGATCACAAACCGGGACTGACTTCGAGTAGTTACATAAATTAATCAGTACATTACAATACAATACTAAAAACCGCAATGCCGTGCAATGCAACGTAGTACAATACATTACAATGTAAAACTTACGTTGACAAACTGGAATCGTTCCTTCCCATTCGTTACCGTTACATACAATGGGCGACACAGATGGCCCAGCAAATCTGTATCCAGTATCACATGTGTATTCGACCGCAACTCCTCTGTAGGCCAGAGTTGTGTTGGGCCTGGCATTTGTCACATCAGGGACGCTGCTACAGCGATTAACTGCAAATACAAGTCACATGGTAATTGTAATTGTAATTTAAGATTTATAATGCACCTATTAGAGAATGAACTCAGCAGAGGCACTCAGCAAAGTAAAGTGATTTCCTTTTCTTGAGGCCTTTGAGCCGGCAATGGACGAATCCCAAGGTCTTGGAAGCGAAAGAGATCTGCTTATGGATGTTAACGAAACGTTCAAAATCAGTGGACCATAATAATAAGTTCAAAATCAGTGGACCATAATAACAAGTTCAAAATCAGTGGACCGTAATAGTAAGTTCAAAATCAGTGGACCGTAATAATAAGTTCAAAATCAGTGGACCGTAATAACAAGTTCAAAATAATTGGACCATGATAACAAGTTCAAAATCAGTGGACCGTAATAATGAGTTCAAAAATAATTGGACTATAATAATAAGTTTAAAATCAGTGGACCACAATAACAAGTTCATAATAATTGCACCATAATAACAAGTTCAAAATCAGTAAGAAAGTAATTAAGTAAGGCATTTATTAACTCGCCATGTGTCCATCTGCTGAGCGAGGAATCGTAGGCGGACCATAATAACAAGTTCAAAATCAGTGGACCGTAATAATAAGTCTTCTGAAGCTCGATGGCGGCTTAGCTCGTGTCACGAGATAATGTCATGCAATGTTATGTAGGTAAACGCAACTGTAGTTATAACCGAATATATTTATATCGCATCTTAAGAGCCTCTTGGAGATGCTGTGCATTACAATATTTAATTGATATACATCGCATGCTAACCATTGAATATTGCGAATAAGAGATTAAACGAACAAGGTAGTCCCGCGACTTAGCTTTCATTGAGCGCTGTAGAAATCTCGAGATTACGATTGTTCACAGACGCTCAGTCTAAACAGGTCACGTCGTCAAGTAGGCCTAGATAGAACAAGGTGCGTGATAGGTTAGAGAAAATGTAATGTAGTCTTCCCGAATCAGAATGGAGCATATTTCGGGGGAAAACAAGTAGGCTACTTAAAAGTAATTTAATGTTGAGCCGGACGCCACTAACGTCATGCGTTGGCCTTAACCGCTTGACAAATGAAGGGATTGCATGTTCAGTTGCACTCAGCTTCTTAATGTACAGCAGTACTGGCTTTATGCGAACATTTTGTGGCCTTTTTATTGCTGTTTTTCATTTCTGCTACCGCTTGGGCGAAAATATAGGTTTCCTAATCCTAATGGACAACAGCCTGGTATAACTAATCATTATGAAGCACCAGATTATGTTCTTCTGGCGTTTAGCTCATTCCATATAAAATTTCCTTAATAATAATTAATGGTATAATTCGCTGAACATTTGCTACTGGTTCTGAACCCGACGTTTTTTTAACAACTACGATGCGAATTTCCCATTAAAAATATATATGAACATTTTTGCAGTTCACGATCTTGACATAGTTTTTGTAGTAGTGTTGCGAAAATTTATTTCTTTTTTCTACCTTCGGGCGTTAAAAATAGCCCATAATCTGACATACTTACAATCGCACGATATATTACTTTCGCTCCACAAGTTGATCGCTATGCACGATACGTTTTTCACGGTACGGCCGTCGTCAAAACGCCTTCCATCGGAGCATGTGTACGTGATGACGGATTTTGAAATGTAGGTGAATGAATCTTGTTCTCCATCGGCAAATGCATTCATAACGCGTGGAGGCCTTTCACATGCGATGACTAAACGTACAACATAACCAATATGAATAATTGTTTCTCGTGCCAATTCTGTCACACCTTTTACCGTTAATTCGGTCACATGTACTAAATGGACTAGACACGCGTATCAGAATATAGGCTAATTTAATAGATGAGTTGGTTTGGAACTTGAGACTCGTAATCGTAATTTCGAGATTTCTTCAGCGCCCAACGAAAGCTAAGTCGCAGGAACCAGCTTATTCAGAGTCGCTCAGACAAAACCAAATCGATAGGCAAAAGGGTTCGGTTGCAGGTCAAGATCCAGGAGTCAGGCAGCAGACAGTCGGACGGTTACGGTAGACTGACCTATATAGGACAACGCCTATGAGGACTTGTGTTATTAGAGGCCCTTAATAAATTAGTGATTTTCTTACATTGCCTTACTTTACATCGGATTACATTATCTTACCTTACTGGCCTGGTTAGCTACATTGGTTAACGCGTACGTCAAAGCGCCTCTGAGCACGAGGATGCCGGTTCGCATGCCGGTCGTGGCTTACATCAAAGATTTGAATCTCGGGCTTGCTAGGTCCCTACACCTAAATGACTTGGCTCCCATTCAAACAGGCAGCAGTGGTGGCGCCCCATCAATTCACTAAAAACGAGCAGGGAGAGAGAGATTTTTTATTGATCACCAAAATAATTTTTTAACAAATGCAATCACAGCCTGTCACATACATTGGTGCCAATGGGCTGACCTAAAAGGAACAAACAGTTCCGCTACGAAGGTCACCTATTTACATCATGGATTACAAATAGGTGACAGTATAATACCGAGTAAAACAATTAATAATCTAAAATATAAAAGTAATTAGTATAATCAATGTCAGTGCATAAACACAAACAAAACTTTAAGCACCAAACAAAAAACAAGGTCGAAGCCATACGGTCGCTATAGAAAAACATGTACATATACTGTACTTTACGTTTTTTCAACTCTTGTTGTATGCTATGGTAAGTTTGTTCACACTGACCTATGCATGATGCAACTGTATCATTCCATTGGTCCGTATCCGTGCATTCCAGTGTCTTCGTGAATGTGTTGTCTGCGAAGACAAAGCCATCGTTGCACGAAAGTTTAACGATGGTCTTGTAGACAACGGTATCGCTGCTGACGTTGGTACCTAACGAAACCTCGAGCTTCGGACAAATGCGAACTAACAGCAAACAAGCAGACGACGAGGCTCTTGAACTATTCATTCATTTATTCATTCATTTATTCATTTGTCCATTTATTTATTTATTTATTCATTCATTCATTCATTCATTTATTCATTCATTCATTTATTCACTTATTCATTTATTTAAAAGGTGCTGCCTTTGCATTTCTAAAACATATAACTTGCACATGGTAAAACCAATTACTGGCATTAATTAATTCATTAAATATTAATGATCAGTTAATAGTCTTGAAGGGTATCTATTAGATAAAAAGAGTAACCTCCACATGGTGATATGTGGTCCCATGTTCCATCACTGTTGCATTTTACGTATTTACTTGAGCTGCCATCTTGAAACTTGTGTCCACGAATACACGAGAGCTGCGCAGTCCTCGTTGCCTGATCCAGATGGACTAGGGTTGCGTTCGTCACCAAAGGAACTGGATAACAACGGCCGGCTGTGCCAAATCATATCAACACAATCCTATCAAATCGTGCTGGCCTTGTTATCTACCTGCGTATGCAAGGCGCCTCGGAGCTTCAGGATTCCGGTTCGAGTCCCGGTCGTGGCTTATTTCAGCGATCTGAATCTCGGGCTAGCACGGTCCGTACACGGGGACCCTAAATGGTGTGGGACCATTCAAACTGGCAGCGGTGGGGAAGGATCTGACCCGCATAATTTTTCGCAAGCTTCGTTATTGTAAATATAATTGTAATCGCAAATTTATCCAATCTAATCTGATCTTAAAGACATGAAAGCACGAATCCACGATCGAAATTATTAGTTTTCAAACTCATGCAGAAAAGAGGCAATAAAATATCAATGTATTCAAGTCGTAAGTTGTTGAGCAGCCTATTCCAAAGAGATATGCCAACCGCAACGAAGCTTCTGTGCTGGACTATGGAATTTCTGGCCTGCGGGACAACCTTTCAAAGCATAACGAAGGGATATGAATGAATGGATGAATGAATGAATGAAAATGTGCTAAAAGTAGCTTCAGCCTGCTTAGAAAAGTTGCCAAGAATAATTGCAATTGCGAAGTTTACTGAGTTACCCGCGCAGTCGGATTCCTTGCTCGTCAGAAAGCCTTTACCACTGATACACGTACACTTGTCCTGTTCCACGGACATTCCGTTTCCAAAACGATAGCCTGCGTTTTCATCGCAGGTCCACGCCACTATTTGAGATTGATATATTGTCTCTTCTGGTCCTTGATTTACAATGGAGTTCTCTTTAGAACACGCAATCTCTGTTGGCATTAGACACAGAAACACCATTTCACACACTGCTAATTTTATTATTTATTACGTATTGATTCATAATTATCTTTAATATGTTAAAAATGTTAAAAGAAATTCAATTATCCCATCACATAGCAAAGTCACAGTGGCTTGTCTATTCGACAGCGCGCGCGATATGAAAACCAATGATTACAGGTTCGAGCCTCCTGGGCGGACTCCATGTAACGACCCTGGGAAAGTTGTTTCCGCACACATACCGCGCGCCTCAGATTATTCAGATTTACTGACATTGCAGGCGTAATAAATGTAATAAATAAAATGAAATAAAAATAAAATAAATAAAATAAAATAACAAAATAAATAAACTACTAAGACGCACATCAGCATATGGCTGGCGTCAGAAACTGAAACTAAATGAAAGTCTAACCGATGCAGGCTGGAATTTGAATGTGCCAAGTTGCATTTTTAACACAGACATCCGACCTAACCGTATCCCCCGAAGGAAACGCGTAGCCTATCTTGCACGTGTAGATGGCTATTGTCCCCAGACTGTCGTGGTTCAACTGGACGATCGTATTGGGGACTGGAGGCGCATGAGAACATCTGGAGTTTCCTGTGAAAAGCAGGAATTTCAAAAAAGGACGTTATTTCCATGCGGGAAAGTTTAGGATTGACACTGTGCATAAGGTAACGTAAGATATCGGACAATTAATTAGCGTCTTTTAAGGATCTTGTATCATCAAAATATCGAAGATAGTTTGGCAAATGACCTCAAATAAAAAGGTTGATAAATTATGTCGAAAGCTCACCCTTCCCTATCCTAGTGTCAATGCCTGTCGTTGTCGGCTGAGTCCCAGTAACCGACCAGGGAGTTAATGGCGACGACGAACCAAATCTCGTTGTGTTCATTGTAGTGCGATTCTCGTGAACAACTAAAGTTAAGAAGATCGAAGCTTCAAACTACACTTCATAACAAAATGCTTGTCCATCCTCTTTTATATAGCCTACGTGTGTATTTTGCTCCATGTTGTCTAGAGAAATGTGATAAGTGTCAGTTCTATGATAAACTGCGTCTATTCCTAAGTCATTTACAGGAGTAGAGCTCCTTTCTCTCCCCCTCTCAGTGTTCCGCAGGCGCCTGAAGACTGTACTGTTCAACAGTGATTTTACTTTTTCGGGTCGGAAGCACCTCTGTTGAGTTTATCCTCTAAGAGGCGCTTTATAAATCTCAAATTACAATTACAATTACAATTACTCAGGTAGAGCAAAAGACGTCTATTGCAGTCGGCGACAAACCAGCGAAAACCTCATGAAGAGAAAACAAAACGTTTACCAAGAGGCAGTGGCAGAAAATGGCTCAAAAAACCAAAACTGTTCCTAAGAACCAAACAAGTCATCCACGCAGGGGGGCTGAACATGACTAGGTGAAAGACTGGCAACCAAACGGCTGTGCAGGTCAAACATCCAAAATTCAGTCTGAACAAAATTTAAACACAACGTCGTTTTATAAGGTCACCTTTCCTACCAAAATGCCAAAATGTACAGACGGCGTCCCGCATAAAAGAACTCAACCTTCTCGGTCAAATCCAGCACGACTTGTAAAATAAAACATATTTAAGTTTCTTACTACATTCAGTTGCACTATTTAAATTCTTTTAGTACGCACGTACTGTACCTTCGTTAGAAGAACTTTTAGTGAATGAGGATGGAATCGTGTTTGCCTGTAGACTCGAATCGCTAGTCACTCCGTAGACTCTGGTGTATGTTTTCATGACAACGGTTGAGGATACAATATTGTACGTTTCATTGGCAACGGCTGAGGGTTCATTTATAGCACTTGCATTCGCAGTCGTTGCTGTTCGGACAGTTCCAGTCGCTACTGCCAGTGTCGGAGCAGATACAGTTTCACCGGTTCCAACTCCACTAGATACGATTCCTAGAGATGAAGTTGTATATGTTTCATATCCGATGCCTATATTCGCAAGGGATGTTGTTTCGTTAGTTCCAGCTTCGCTAGTCTCATTCCCGACAGCTGCCGTGTGCATAATCGTAGCAGCATCCGATATTGAACCAAGTAATAATGTTTCATTAAAATCAGTGTTCGATTGTGTAGGACTATCGATACTTAAGTCAGTTACTGTCGCAGAAACGGTATTAGCCATTGTCGATGTTGTTTCAAAGTAAGTAGTGTCTCTGGCTGTACTCTGAACGGTTGTCTCTAAAGATGAAAAAAGCAGAAGCTTGATCTTAAGAACCGAGAGATAGAGATAGAGATAGACATATAGACAGACAGACAGACAGACAGACAGACAGACAGACAGATAGAGATTTTATTGAACACCAGAATAATTGACAATAACAATCGCAGTCTGTCACATATGCTGGTGCCAATGGGCTGACCTAAAAAGAACAAATTGTTCCTCTACGAAGGTCACCTGTTTCCATCATGGATTACAAATAGGTGACAGCATTATAATGAGGAAATCAACTAATAATCTAGAATATAAGTGTAATTAATTAACCGATAATGCAATTAGCAATTATAAGCTATGTCATTTTCCAAATAAATACCTCTGTTCAAGAACCCTTTTCGTACTCTGACTATAGTTAAGATATTATAATTGTTATTATTGTTATTATTATTATTTTATTTTTATTACTATCATTATTATTAAAATTATTATTAAAATTATTATTATTATTATATCATAATTATTGTTGTTGCTGTCCTTATCATTACAACTACTACTACTACTGCTACTACTACTACTACTATTATTATTATTATTATTATTATTATCATCATCATCATCATACTATTATTATAAACGTTGTTGTTATTATTTTTTACCCGAGGTGGGTATAATCCCTCAGGTGGTGAAATTATTATTAGTAGTAGTATTTTATTATTATTATTATTATTATTATTATTCATGCGTCTTTCAGTACCTGGTTGATCGACGATTCCGTAAACCTGGACTTCTTGAAATGCAACGTATGTGCGGTTGCCCACCCATTGTATGACAACAAACTGCACTGGAGGAGACGTCTCAGGACATGTGATGTTCTCCGTATCCGATAAGAGTAAGCCAGGATGGTAAGCACAAACCAAATAGGTTGAACTTGATGGTTCAACGATCCAAGGAGAAATGTTTGATATGGCAACTGTATAATCTTTTACTCCGGTCCCTATCAGCATAGACGGTTGAAAAGTTAAAAAAACAGTTAGCTGGTCATTGATATAGCAAATTTTAACAACCTAATGAGGGGTCTATTGACTATATGGAAGACGTTTAATCAAACAAAATAATAGTAATAATGTTCTCATTTATGTTTAAAGTATATGACTGTATTCATTGATATATATTGCCGACTAACCATTGAATAAGGCGACTAAGAGAGTAAGTGAAAAAATAAGTGAATAAGTGAATAAGTGAATTAAGTGAACAAGGCGAATAAGTGAATAGGGTGAATAAGGTGCATCAGTGAATTAAGAGAATAAGGTAAATGAGTGAATAAGGTGAATAGGGTGAATAAGTGAATAAAGTGGTCCCACCACTTAGCTTTCTTTGGGCGCTGTAGAAATCTCGAGATAACAGCTATTCACAAACGCGCAGTCAAAACAAAAGCGGTAGACCGGAAAGGTCACGTTCGGTACCAGGTCGGGATCTAAAGGTCAGGAATTCGGGTGTTTGGAGGATTACGTCACCACGGTCACTATAGAAAATGATGATGATGGTGGTGGTGGTGGTGTTAATGATGATGATATTGAGTATAACATACGTAATTGGATCTGGACTCACAAGCATTACACTTGAAGAGGATGATGTATTGAATAGACACTTCTGCTTCGAGGTCAACACTCCACCAGGCATTCGCGTTCCAGTCTGTGGAAGCACATCCTGCAGCCGTGACCCCCGTTTCGACCAAGCCATTGACCGCCAGACTTGATACGTACATGGTGAAGGTGGTGCTCTGATTGGTCGGCTTCTTGTAAGCCAGGTTAGACTCAGCTGGAGCTGCGAGAAAATGCAGCAGTTGCTGTATCTTCAATAAACGTCTTTGAAGAACGATTATTGCTTAATCGAATGATGGCTAAAATAAGGGGCGACAGAGAAATTGGATTGTTCATATACTGAGAGGGTATTCACTCTTGAAAACCGTCACTGAGGGCAGAATGGAGGGGAGGAAGACAAATAGGAAGACCCAGATAGATGCTGTTGGATTGGATGATGACGGACGGATACAGCCAGCTGAAAGAAGCTCAGCACCGAGAGGAGTGGCGTTATTGGACGTTTGTACCTGCCTGAGGGCAAAGAACCTGAAGAAGAAGAAGAAGAAGGAATAACTCCTAGGCCTGCAGGGAAACTTTTCTTGATGTTTTGGCACAGACCTGCGTGTTATAGTAAGGTGAGGCGGAACTAAGCGTGGTATGGTAGGGCATGGCATTAAATGGTATTGTATGACGTGGCACGATGCGGTATGGTTCTGAATGCTATGGTAATGCTAAGAAAGCCCAAGTAGGTTATTACATAATAATTATAGAATTGCGTTCTGCTGAGTTACTTGAAACGAATATACAACAAGAACAACAACAAGAACAACATCAAAACCAGTGGCGAATTCGTCCGCCTCTGCTGATGACAATCAATCCTAATCTAGAAACTTCTGTAGCGACGTTATAGTAATGCATAAAGTGTCGATCGATGGTCGATTTTAAGCAAAGCCACATTCCAACACCACAATCCATTGCGTAAGTAGTCGAAGTCCGTGAAGCCGATTAAAAATTAAATGTTCCGCTCTTATCCAATCGGCTACACTTTAGAAAGTGTTACCTGTCACTGGGCACCATGTCAATCTGCTCTGATTGATAAATGCTTCTAAGCAAACCACATTTCAAAACCACACTCCATCTGGACAGAACTAGCCTCGGTCAGTCATGCCGAAAAAATTAAGGCATAATCTACTCTACCCAACTACTCTCAAAAAGAGAAAGGTTTCATACTTCGGGCATGTGATACGAAAGAGTGGGGACTGCCTAGAGAAAAAGATCCTCTAAGGCGCAATTCCTGGATGCTGAGCTCGGGGACGACCCGAGATGACATGGATCGATAACATCAAGTCGTGGACTGAATTATCGTTCGACCAGTTATTACAGGAGACAAGGGACAAAAGCAGGTGGCACAAAATTGTCCGTCGTGCAGCCAATCCTCGGATCGAGGGCGGTTGAAGACAAAACAAGACCCAACTACTGCTGCTTTAATCAATAAATCTACTTGAGCTGATTCAGAAATTGTTACCTGCCACCAGACACCCTGTCAATCGACTCTGATTGACACCTGTCAACTGATAGGTATTGGAAAGAGAGGCTTGATCCGTGTGCACCCAGCAGATGAATGTTCCATTGTCAAGACTAGTGTCGACCGCAACGCAGTTGTCGAAATAAGAAACGCAGGCGGTCCTGCACTTCTCCACAGTGTCGAACTTCATAAAAGGTACACCACCGGGAGAAAATGTATTCAAGGACTCAGTCCAGTTAGGAATTCTACAAGCTGCAAGTGTAAAGTAATGGTAAGTTATGTTGAGTTATGTTATGTCTTGTTTTGTTATGTTATACTAGTTTATGTTATGTAATGTTAGGTTAGCGTAGGCTAAGTTAGATTAGGCGAGGTTAATTCATGCTAAAGACTAGAAACAATGTATTCTCGAATGCATTTCGTATATGAACATTTATAATTCATATAGCGCATTTGCAGAACGTCTCAGAGGCGCTATTACATGGCTAACCAACAGAATAATGGTGCAAATATTTCTTGAGCTTTTCTGGTGGTACATTACTATAGCAGGACATGGTGCTGCATAAATTGGTAGAAGGAGAACGAAGGCGATATTTTAGGATTAAGAATAGATTAGAACATAATAGAATAAAATAGAATGAAATAGAATAGAACTGAGTAAAATATAATAGAATAAAATAAAATAGATTTAGCTACAAAATTCTGAATAGAGTAAAATCAGGTAAAGAGTAAGCATCCAAGCAACATGCTCGTGTGCATAGCTTTAGGCAACATTTGATCAGAAATATTAAAGCACAAAGCTCTTACTTTGATAACAGAGAAATACTTAAGAATGCGATTCTCCTACTGCTAACAGAGAAATATTCAAAATTCCGATGACAAAGCATCGATAACAAAGAAGGCTTACGGCACAAGGGAACGTCGCAGAAATCAAAGGATTTGTTAGACACTATACAGAAGACGCCCTCAAGAAAGCGCACGGGGTTTGGATTGCGGCAAAATGAAAATGCATTAGCGGCGTTTCCCTCAGGGAATGCCGTGAAGTTCTGGTACTTCGTCCCGTTCCAGGGAAGGCAAGGAACACCAGATCCTGTGACATTGACATTGCCCATGAACTCATTTCCAGTCGTAGACAGTCGACAACCTGAAGTTTAGAGAAAAACAGATAATCACGAAATCAAAGTCCTCGTCTTCTTTCATTATTCGTACTATGATAATGAACATCATCATTTTCATTATCGTCGTCGTCATCGTCGTCGTCGTAGTTGTTGTTTGAGTTGTCAAAATGATAATGCTGTACCAGTCGCTGTAGAAATGAAAATTATCATAATAGCAATCATGGTTGCCAGCGATGGCGGCAATGATGATGATGATGATGACGATGACGATGATGAGGAGGAATATTCTCTACCTCTAGTGGTTAGTATAGGCTTCGGGTCAGACGTTACTGGAGTAGATCCCAAGACTGCAAAAAATATCAGACAGAAAATGATTATTGAATACCGAAATTAAAAAAGATGGTATACATTGAATGAGTGGTCCAAAATGGTTATAAAGAATTCTCAATTCTGAAGTGGTGCTATGTTTAAGTCCTTCTACATTATATTACACTCCATATGTAAAAATAGTGTAAAAACTTTGCAGTTCATATGTTGCCAACTCAACCGTCTAAGAGAAGAATTGTTAGCGGCCTAGTTGAAGACTCTTCTATTCCATTCTATTCTATTAGAATCCATTTAATTCTATTCCGTTCCATTCTATTCCATTCTATCCCATTCTATTCAATTTTATTCTATTCTATCCCATTCCGTTCCATTCTTTTCTACTCCATTCTTTCTATTCCATTCGATTCGATTTTAGTACGTTCCATTCTATTCTAATTCATTCTATTCTATTCTATTCTATTCTAGTCTTGTTTAGTCTATTCAATTCTATTCGACTGTAGTTGTGTTTACCTGTTGAGTTGGAGTCTATATAGATTTCTACTTCACAGAGCGTCATTGATGCAGACGAGAAGGGCATTTGAACCACGACGTATCTCCCTGGTGATGTCCCCAATCGGCAGGTAAAGGACAGGGTCTGCCCATCCTCTGCCACTCCTTCGTATACAGCACAGATTGCGTAGTGACCCTGCGAGGGAGGCTGGGTGTTCGATGGCCTCACGTCTGTCACACCGATCACAAAGTTGTGCAATCGGTAACCTGCCAAGCAAAAAATGTATTGCTTTGCACTATGTTGTATCTTACTGAACTGTATTGTGTTCTACTTTATGTTTTCGTGCTTATTGAATTGTACTATACTATGCTTTACTATGTTGTATCATTTTGCATTATATTTATGGGGCACGGTAGCGTAATCGTAACCTCAAGATTTCTACAGCGTCCCAACGAAAGCTATGTCGCAGAAACCAGCTTATCCAGAGGCGCTCAGTCAAAACAAAATCGAAAGGCAAAAATGGTTTGGTTTCATGTCAAGATCCAGGCGTCAGGCAGGCAGGCAGTCAGACGGCTACGATGGGTGGTGTTTTGAACTGGATTCGCAGGACAGACAAGGGGAAGACGAGGAATGAGGATAGTATCTGCGGAAGAAGAGGAGTTTGGAGTGGAGATTGGTAGCCGGTTGGTTAGAGCTTGGCTTCTAAAACGGATGGTACGGGTTCAAGCCTCCCCGAGGCGGTTACTATGTATGGATCTTTAGTGCAAGTCCTTCACGAGCAATTGTTCAGCGCCATCGATTGATACTTCGTCATTAGATAGTGGAGCTTAATAAGTGCATGAATAATATTCAATGGAATTGCATTGTATTGCGCTTTTTTGGTTATACAGAAAATCATAAAGCCGCAATTTCGAAAGTTTCTTAAGAGCTACTTAAAAGCTAAGTGCACGGCACCGCTTATTCAAGAGCGTTGCGTCATGTCAGAAGGGGTATCCAGAGACATCGCATGAAGAACAAGCTGCGGTTGCGGAGAGAACAGAATTTTCCGTAAGACCATACAGAAAACAATACCGTATATATAGGCTACAGCAGTGTATTTATAATAGTTCGATAATTAAAATTATGATTTATTATTTATAATTTATAACTTATAACATATAACATATAACTTATAACTTATAACTTATAACTTATAACTTATAACTTATAACTTATAACTTATAACTTATAACTTATAACTTATAACTTATAACTTATAACTTATAACTTATAATTTATAATTTATAATTTATAATTTATAATTTATAATTTATAATTTATAATTTATAATTTATAATTAATAATTAATAATTAATAATTTATAATTCATAATAATATTATGACGTCATAATAATTTAATCTAGCTGTAGAAATTTAGGCCTACCAAATACGTTGTTGAGGGTTTCAGTTGTGATGTTAACCCGCCTGACTTGCACCCGTTTTCCCAAGTCTACCATCCACCAGGGGCTGAAATCCACCGCGGTCTTGGCACAAGCGCAGGCCCCCGAGCCGAAGGCATCGAGAGACGTATTGCGGAAGCCATCAACTGCTCGATGTGAGAAACAGACATTCGAGTCGGTTGAGCTCTGCGCTGTCGTTCGCTGGATGGCCAGATTCACGTTGGGATTAGCTGTAAAACAGGTCGAAGTGATTTGTTAATGTAAATGCTCAGAGTCATTATTGTTTCTGTATTCTTCTTCATATCGTCATCATCATCTTCATCATCATCATCATCATCATCATCATCATCTAGGCCTAATCATTTTATCGTCGGCGTAGTCTTCATCAGCCCAAATGCCTAAGCCATCAACATTAGTATAATCCTTTACATCTTCTTTTGCTTCTTCTTTTGCTTCTTCTTCTGCTTCTTCTTCTGCTTCTTCTTCTGCTTCTTCTTCTGCTTCTTCTTCTGCTTCTTCTTCTGCTTCTTTTTCTGCTTCTTCTTCTGCTTCTTCTTCTGCTTCTTCTGCTTCTTCTTCTTTTGCTTCTTCTTCTGCTTCTTCTTCTGCTTCTTCTTCTGCTTCTTCTTCTGCTTCTTCTTCTGCTTCTTCTTCTGCTTCTTCTTCTGCTTCTTCTTCTGCTTCTTCTTCTGCTTCTTCTTCTGCTTCTTCTCCTTCATTCTCTGCTGCCGCTGCTACTGCTGCTGCTACTTTTACTACTACTACTACTACTACTTCTACTGCTGCTACTACTACTACTACTACTACTACTACTACTACTACTACTACTACTACTACTACTTCTACTGCTGCTGCTACTACTACTACTACTACTACTTTTCTTTTTCTTCGTCTTCATCTACTTCTTTAATTCTTATCTTCATCTCATTCTTGTCGTTCTTGTTCTTTTTCATCATGATTACCAATGTTAGCAGCAAACAGTAATAAACAATTTTCAGCATCATAAGCACAAGCAATTTCGTCAACAACATCACCATTAAGCCTAGCGGTATCCATAATATTATCATCATAATATACAAAATTTTTGAAGTCCATACCAGAATTGTCCACACCATAAATCAAACTGCAATCGCAGAGGCAATAAGCAAGCACACAAGAGGCCATATTTACAAAACTTCGCCCCTGGAATAGTCTTTTTTACGCATCAATAATTCTTTGCCCGACCTTTGCCATTTACGTTTAGTAGCAACTATTTAGATTCGTTTGATAATCGCTCCAGAGAGGTTGCATAGGCGCTATACAAATGCTCGTTGACGTTTGCCTTTTACCTTAAGCTGTACCTATTACGGCCGCTTTTGATAGATGCATAAAGAAATCCTGAACAAATGAGCAGAATGACGCATAAGAGAGATTACCACGTCAGACGTCAAACTCAGAGGCAAGCACGCATGACCTTTAGATTTAATAAGTCTTGGGCTTACGTAGTCCGTTATATAATGTACTATAGTAGTTTTCTGCTCCACCACACAGCTGAGAAAGGTCGCCAGTGCAGCTGATGTCACATCCGAAGTTTCCAGACAGCTTTTGTGCGCTTAAATCATCGACGCAGTAGCAAGATAGCTGGACAATCGCTGTATATCTGAAGCCCTGGCGAGAGAAAAACTCAAAAACGTTCTATAAACTGACACATGGCATGATCGATGCTAGCTAGGACAGTGGGGTGAAAGACAGCTCGGTGCAAGACAATTATATCAGCGCAGGACAATTTGGCGCCGAACTTTTCGTAACCAGACAATTAATTATGTGCAGGAAAAATTGAAATCAAACAGTGCGGACAATGACAATACGTAGTAGGACAATATGGGGCAGAACAATTTGTTGCAGAACAAGTTTAAGCTGGACAATTTGGTGCAGGATAAGTTTAAGCTGGACAATTTGGCGCAGGACAAGTTTAAGCTGGACAATTTGGCGCAGAACAAGTTTAAGCTTGACAATTTGGCGCAGGACAAGTTTAAGCTGGACAATTTGGCGCAGAACAAGTTTAAGCTAGACAATTTGGCGAGGACAAGTTTAAGCTGGACAATTTGGCGCAGGACAAGTTTAAGCTAGACAATTTGGCGCAGGACTAGTTTAAGCTGGACAATTTGGCGCAGGACAAGTTTAAGCTGGACAATTTGGCGCAGGACAAGTTTAAGCTGGACAATTTGGCGCAGGACAAGTTTAAGCTGGACAATTTGGCGCAATCGAACAATTCTGTGAGGAAACATTTGAAACTCGACAATACAGAATCAGGAAAATTCGTAGTAGGACATTTCGGGGCAAGGCATTTCGGCGCAGGAAATTTTAGCGCTGGACAATTGGAAGCTGGACAATTGGACGCAGACATTGAATAAAAATACTCATTGCAATGAAATTGTGACCTTAAAGTTGTAAATAAATAATTGTTGCTTTGTAGGCTGAAGGATGGCTAAATACGAAAAAGCCAGTGCAGACCTATTTCTGGCTACAGATACAATATCAACTTGTAAACATCACTTTGACTTTGATATGCAGTTTTGTAAAAAAAGATACCTTGGCGAACCTACATATTAAAATTTCAGTCTAAAAATAGTGCGATACAGATATCTGACATATATAAACAATTACAACATTACAGGCATTAATAACATTAATAAGCCAGTATTAATAATATTAATAACATTAATAAACGAGTATGAGATATTAAATAACACAGTTATAATGACAACACTTGTTTTAAATTTTTAAAACTGCCATTTTCTACACAAATACTCGATTAATAATCAACGAAATTAAATCATACTTCTATAAAAAGCATAGCAAATTTATTTACTAAGTTTCGACTGAATTAATAATTCAAGTTACTCTGTAAAGCTTTTTTCGCTCAGAATTCTAAGGCCTGACTGTCCTCCGCCAAAATGTCCCGCGTCAGAATGTCCTGAGTCAAACTGTCCTGCGCCAGAATGTCCTGAGTTAAACTGTCCTGCGCCAGATTGTCCTGCGCGAGATTGTCCTGCAACTAATTAGTACGTACTCAATACTACTATCTACTTACTGTATTCGTGCTTCGTATGTACTCTTTACGTACGTACCACTGAGACGCATTTCGTGAAGCAAATCTTTTGTGAATTATTCGGCGAATTTTCGAATATCGTATGGTTTTGAGGCGACATTGTCATCAAGTAACATCCAATGGCGGTGTAAGCTGGGATGATGTTGTCTAAGATCAAGAAGATATAAATCAATCTATCTATGAATCGATCAAGCAAGCAAGCAGTCGATCGATCAATTAATCAAACAGTCAAATTAATCAATTATTCAATTAAGTAAGCAATCTTTTTACACATAAAAATATGTATTATATAAATTTATATATACATATCTATTTATATGTATATATTTATATATCTATTTATATATATAGAAGTATGTATAGATAACTGATTAGCGGAACAAAGACATCCATAGTAAGGCCGTGTGGGGAACGGTAGCATATTGGATAGGGAGTTCGGCTTGTAACGGGGAGAGTACGGGTTCGAGCCTTCTCCGAGACGGTTACTGTGTAGGGACCTTGAGCAAGTCCTTCACTCACAATTGCTCGGAGCCATCGATTGATGCTAAGTCATTAGATAGTGGCGCCTAACAAATACAGAAATAATAATAATAACTTACTTATATCAGTGTCGAAAACGCTCATCTCTCTGATTCCGCCACAAACGTCAACACCATTGGAACACGTCGAGTTGCAACCGGTGCTTGGGCCATTCATCCCATATTCTTCTTCGCAAAAACAATTCATTCCTTTGACTTTGGCGAAGCGTTTTGCCACAGCCTTAGAAACAGTCAACAAGTCAATAATCTTCAGTTTAAAAATTCAAGTAGATTAACGGACAGATGGGCCGAAAAGCCGACGTAATGGTTTTCTTCAAACGGTAATGTGCATTTATTACATCTGTCACAATGTTCAGTAAACAAAAGCTAGTCGGTACAAGTAGGTTTTAGTCGGTACAAGTAGGTATTAATCGGCACAAAAAGGTTTTAGACGGTACAAGTAGATCTTCAGCCACTCGCGAGATATTACTGTCAGTAATGTAAACATGTAGACTGCGTGTATGTATGTTATTATGTATGTATGAGTGTATGTATGACTGTATTTTATAGCGTATTCTCGTATCTATCGAAAGCGTTTATTTTTCAGTAAGAACAACAATTTCATCTCTTAGCAAATATTTCCCAAATAACTGAAAAAGTCAGCACTGGCGGGCTCTCGCGCGCACGTAGAACCAAACCAGTAGTCAGTGGCACTCCTTATGTATTACATGGCCCCCAACAAACTGTCAGTGACATCTTTCAGAGCTTCTAATAGCGTCACCTCATCCTTAAAATTTGGCAATCGCTGCCCAACAACTCTGGAATGAACTCCCCCCCCCCCAGAACTGCGACTGTTATCTGACCCATCATACAAACTCGCCTATGCTGCTCCACCGCTTGCAACTTCTGCATTGACCTTTCACTCAAAACTGAAAACATTCCTCTTTCACAGATCCTATCCTGACTTCCCTTCTTCCTCTTATCTCTCTTTCCGCTCCAATCCCAAACATCACCCACCGTATTTGTCATGCTGTCTCAGCTGCCACGCTGTCTCTCTGCCTGATTTTTGGATCTTGACCTGGAACCGAACCCTTTTGCCTATCGATTTTGTTTTAAATGAACGCCTGAGAATAAGCTGGTCCCCGTGACGTGGCTTTTGTTGGGCGCTGTAGAAATCTTGAGAGTACGATTACGATTACGAAGCTGAGGTGAAAGTCGATTCTCTTAGCACTATAGAACATTTGGTACAGAAAGGCTAAGAGGACGCTGTACTTGCCTACAAATGTTGCAATTGCGTTCGCCATAATATCATTTATATCCTTTGGTTACACGCAAACACGTAATTACAAAGTAGCCAGTGAAGCGAGAAGCAGCCGTCTTGACAATGCACACAAATCGGCGATGCGTGACGCAGCATTGTTCTACCACTAGTCTTGTTGACGACCACTTAACCCGGTTAAACTTAATGACGCCCTGTTTTGCAATTGGTCTTAGACGCATGCACGAATGTTGCTATGCGCCCTTTCACTAATTGCGATTTGAGATGTGGTCCAGTAGGCCACGATCCAATGAGATCACTTAAGTACGTTTAAGTAAGTAATCTTTATTAACGCGAGAAAATGCCCACAAATTGTAAGCAACAGAGGACGCAAAACAGTAAGCAAGATAGCGCAATGTCAGTTAAAATTATGCAAATTTTCGATTTTATTTATTATTTTTATATTTTTATTATTTTTGTTATTATTATTATTTTTATAAATAATAATAATATTATTATTTTTATAAATAATAATAATAATATTGTTGTTGTTATTATTATTATTATTATTATTATTATTATTATTATTATTATTATTATTATTACAACTACTACTACTAAAAATAATAATAATAATACTATTACTATTATTATTATTGCATTTATTACACGTGCAAGACCAGTAAACCTGAATCTGAGGCATGAAGTAATAGTGAGTGAACAACTTGCTCAAGGTCCCTTCACAGTAACCGTCTAAGGGGAGGCTTGAACCCGAACTTTCCGCGTTACAAGCCGAACGCCCTATCCAATCGGCTACCATTCTCCAGTAAGATCTTATATAGTATTCTGCAATTAAATTGAATGAAATTGCACTTATTTAGCGCCACTATCGAGCGTCACGCTTTTCACTGATGCTCCTCAATTGTGTAAGTTACTTGGGACATATCGATATGGTGCCTGTGTTTAGTGTAAGGCATTCTTGTAGGGTACGGCGCAACTGTGTCCTCACATGCAGAACTTGTCGGTGGTCTCTTTGTATCGAACAGCCTAGAATGATCCTCGAACATGCGCAGCGGGTGTCACAAGCAAAAATTTCAGCAGTAATTTGTTCTTCAAGAGGCGCCATAGAAATTGACCTATGCAATACAAACAACGCGAGTCGACAGTGAAGCAGCCACACGTCGTGAAATCATTTGGGGCAGAACAGCCAAGGTAATAGGCGGACGATTTTTGAGATATTGTGATGATATTGATTCCCGGCTTAGCTCTTGAAATGTAATCGTCAGCTGTCGAGAGCAATGTCTCACACTGGGAGACCCTCTGTTTGTAAGAGGCGCCATATAAACCTATTAATACAATTGTGAGCGGTATTTTTCTATAGTGAGACAGCACATTTTAAATAAGATCAGGCGGGGGTAGGGCGCACGTCTGTGGCGGAATTTTCCATGACCTAACGTCGATGAGTCGTCGGGTTGTTGATTTGTTTGCGATTTGGCTGACGGGCGCTCTGCGCTGAAGAGCACTGACGTTAGCTGACGTGAGTTTTTTCAAAACTTTTCAAATCACTCCAAAACTACCTTTTCAAACCACTCCAAAAGCGTCAAAATTTATATATGCATATATACGTGTAGATAAATATATACTAGCTCTATTCATCTGGTGTCTTGTTACTTAATGTTGATATGTATTTTATCTTTATACCTTAATTGACATTAACATTCATCCATATAACATTCATTATTTATATTCATTAAATCCTATTAATTACACTTATTTTCAGAATACCTCTAGTGCCTAATAAGTGCAACAGAATAAATAAATAAATAAATAAAATGTAGATACTGTTTTGTGAATAAAATACGAAAGTACTCTTTTGGAAAAAAACAATTCGTGGCAAATTAAATTAAGTTTAATTAACGACTTGATCAACTTACAGTGCATATCGTGACGCATTCGTCTGCTGACCTGACGGTGAAGTTTTCACTGTGGAAGTCATCGTTGAAACACCCAATACTCGATGACACAGCTAACATGCAGATCAAAGGAACTGTAATTGGATACTTATATAGCGCCTCTCAAGGGCCCTATATAATGCATTTGTAACTGTAAACAGAAATTTGACTAGCTTCGCTTCAGCGTAACTAGGCAGTGAAACTAGGTGGATCTATGAAGACACACAGTTCACGTTCAAAACAGAAAACAGGCAAAATTGAAACAATAAGAAACATAAGAAGCAAAGGGTTCGATTGCAGAGTATTAGATTCCAAATTATACAAATAAGAATACCTTGAATGATTGACTGAAGAAAAGTTCAATAAAAGCATTAGACATATTCTATCTGTTTGCAATTATGCTAAACTGTTGCTTGGTGATAATCAAAAGCGCTTAATCCTGCACCACAGACTTCAGTCTGATTACCGAAAGTACCATTACGTTGCATTATTCACATTACATTACACTTCTCTGTATCGCGTTGCATCAGAGCACATCACACACATCACAGTACAGCACAGCACATGTCAGCACAACATAGCTTATAGAAGCACAACACAGCACATCATACCACATAATATCACGTCACATTAGAACGCATCACAGTACAACATAGCACATGGCAGCATAACATAGCACATGGAAACACATCATAGCACATCATACCACATAATATCACGTCACATTAGAACGCATCACAGTACAACATAGCATATGACAGCACAACTTATCACATGGCGGACCATCATAGCACATAATATCACGTCATATCACAGCACATCACGGTACAGCACAGCGCATGGTAGCACAACATAGCACATGGAAACACAACATAGCACATCATACCACATAATATCAAGTCACATTAAAGCATATCACAGTACAGCACATGGCAACACAACATAGCATATTGCGATTAGCTACATAAAACCGTTTGTCTCTCCCTGACGTCTGAGACTATTCTTCTGTCTGAATTTCAGCGACGTGGATTCACAATTCTGCACCCGCCACCCAGAATAGTCCCCCTGTTTACATTACCCACAACAATGTCTCACTAGACCTATTCGTTAAGCGGCTTAAGACCCATTTGTACCGTCTTACTTTTGTTATCCCCGCCCACGCCTACGATTCCTCGCTCAGTCCATGGACCTATGGCGCGTTAACTTTAGCACATCACAGCACATCACACTATATAACATCGTGTCACATTATAGCACAGCACGGCACATCACAGCACATCACAGCACAACATAGCATTACTTACTTGCTTGCTTGGTTTCCTATTCACTCACACAGCACATCATATTACACCACAGCACGTCACAGCACAACGCAGCACAACGTAGCACATCGCATCAGAGCACAGCACATCTCAGTAAATCACCGCAGGCCACATAACAGCACATCACAGCACAACATAGCAGCTGCTTCCCAAGACCGGTTCTTTTGGGGAGCTAAAGAAATGCAGAGTTCATGATTAAGATTTATTATGCACATCATAGCAGCTGGCACATTTCTACAGTAGGGCCTACGACGATTCCTCACTCAGTCGATGAACATATGGCGTGTTAACAAATGCAATCATTACTTACCTAAGGCTTAAACTTTCAGAGCGCATCTTACCTGCGAATGTGCCAGCCAGCAACGCAGTCAGATGCAAAACGATTAGAATCCCGATCATTGTTTCCATCATTAGTTTCGTCTTCGTCTTGTCTCGCAGTTGGTTATGTCTTCATAATTTCAAGCCCACGAAATAAACCGCAGAAATTCGGTCAGCAGCATCAATGCAGAGCAGAAACGCCTTTGTATTCTGGTATCGACCAGGCATTCTCTGCTGCTACTATTGTACACTGTGTGTCTACTAAAATCGACCCAGGTTGTATTTTGTGCTGCATTAAGAACACATTTATGTGATATAGCTTATTTGTTAGCATGCTTACCCCGTATATGGCAAGGTAAGGTACGGTAAGGTAAGGTGAAGTAAGGTAAGGTAAGATTATGTAAGGTAATTAGGGTAAGTTAAGGTATAATACATCTGATTTTTAAGAATAGACCTCAGAGGTGTGGTCATGTGCCAAAATACGATTGCGGGTTCAAAACTCCTGAGACTACCCTGCGAATATATTTCGAGCAAGCCACGAAGCAATATAATTGGGTACGGGTATAACTCTTGCGATATGCTGGACCAATGGGCTCGTTGCCAAGGAAGAGTTCTGGTGGGATTTTTGGATGGGAACATTTTTCAAAACTGGCACATTGGATACTGAGCCATTAGTCTGGACCCTTAAGGAGGAAGCTAAGCTCCTATCTTTTCCATGCAAGTCGCATCCGCGGACAAAATTTCATTAGTTACATAGATTAAATTTAAACACTTGATTTGAAATACTTATTACGCAGTCCTTTGAGTGCAAGTCCGCACATCGGGCAAATGAGCATCTCCACGTATCTCTGTTCATCCCCAGACTTATTGCTTCACCCATTTCAGATCCCTCAGTCGATGGACATATAGCGTGTTAACAAATGCATTAATTACTGATGGTCACCGGCCAGTTCTTTCTTGGCCTTTCCCTGTTTCTTTCACTTTCTTCATGGATCCATATGAATTGGTTGATACTTATAAACTTTATAAAACGTAGGAATTGAGTTCCACTTTTTATGTCCCACCACGTACAGGCGGTCCGACCTTTGCAGTTGTGCTAGCAGTCTTAAATGTCATGGTCTGCAGTATGATAAATTCAGAATGTGCCGTGTGACGTGATGTCTTTTGTTTCTGAATTCATGTGCGTTTACCTGCACGTAAATGTGCTTATGCCTTTTGTATGGCTGTCTCTGTGTCGGTCTGTCAGTCTTGTTACTATTTTTTAATTTTTCTTTCTTGTGCACATGAAATTTTTTTTGTAAGAAAAAATGCTGGTTCCAAAAATTGTTCGATGTTATTCTATTCAGTTGTTTTTAAAGGCGTTGCATGACGTTACTTTATATTTGTCAGCGCAGTAGTTCACCAGAAGACACTTAGAATTATTATTATGATCATTATTATTATTATTACTATTATTAATAGATATAATTACCTTTCGTTAATATTTTCGAATGCAGAAATAACACTTAATATTTTTTACTAAATTTCAATTGTTATTTGTTTTATTTTTATTTTCTCGATTTATTTTATTATTGTTAAAAACAGATAAAATGTCGTATTTTATTATAAATCTAATTACATATTATATAGGCCTATTATGTATTATATATCATGTATGAAATATCTTATATTATGTATGTAATATATTATTTTTGCATATTGTTAAATTGTTTATTAACCTACATATTATAAAATATAAAGTATATGTATTTTTCGTTATATATTATAAATTATTTATTATCTATTATATATCACATTATATATATCACGATTACCACATTAATATGACAAATATATTACAAATTAATAAAACTTATACTTAACTAAAACTTCGAGTTTTTGCTGATTTTGTTTAAAATAGTGATTTCTTTCTTAAACCCAGTATTTGATGGTGGTAGATTGCTGAATAGCTTTACAGAGACTCGGTATAAGATACAGTTTTAAAGCCTCGAATTTTCTTTGTTCTTTGTGGGCTTTGTTGTGCCATGAATATAGCTTTCTTATTAGCGAGGATGATAACTTTATGCATTGTTCAAACTGTGCAGAAAACGCGACAAATTTTTTGTTTGTTTTAGAAATCATATTTTCTGACTTTTGAGTCAGAGGCTTAGATTGCTTCAATTCAACGGGAAGATAATAAATTAGATGATTTTGGGCGAATTTATCAGGCTATAAACAAACATTTTAGGTGGTTGCTAGATTTTCCTGTTCACCACTTGATTTTATGCTCAGAAGAGTTTTTAAGTGAAGCACTTAGTAGTTGCTGCCGAACTATTTAATCGGATTATTGAACTCGGATTTATTGAATCATCAGAAAACTGTCCAAAATGTTACAATTTAAAATTTGGTAAAATGGTTATGAGGTGAAGCATTACCACCCTGCTCTTCACGCAGGCGGTGATTTTTTACTGTCCAAAGGCCTTCTGACTAATTAATGCGAAATGGCATTAAGTCATGTTGCTCTGAATTTAGTGCAAGGGAATTAGCACATGAATCTGTCACTGTTACGCAATATAGCCTACGGTATAGACTGTGCTCAGCTAAGACCATATCCTGTGTCTCTGGGCCAAGTTTCATAGTATAGGCCTAGTTCTGTGAGTCCATTCTGAAAATGTGCACTTGTTTATAGTTTCCAGCTGAGTACTATGACCTCATTTTTAAAGATGATGGTGCCACATAAATCGCTGAATCCCGCTAAATTTGAAAATAGCATGTTGATTTGAGTATGTATTTCATGCTTTTATCCACTTGTTGAACAATTCACAGACTTTTGGACTCTATCCAACTCACTCTGCTTTCTGCTAATCACGCAAGTACCTTTTAAGAGCAACTCAAAGGCGTTGTATTCGCCTTTTTGAAACGCTATGCTGTAAATGATTCGGTCGTTTCATTATTTTTCAACGCAAATAAAATAAAGGGCTCCAGTTACGAGTCCGTGGAAAACATCGTTATACGATGCTGGCATTGCTGTCGATATTAGCTGTAAGACCGGTTCTCAATGTGCTCATGAATTATTGTAAAACGATGTTGAAACGTTAAGCGGCCCCTTAACAAATGTATATGTTCGCACTACCACGCACCATCAAATATTTACCAAACATTTTCGGTAAAAGCAGGACTTGTAGTGATCGATACTTCGGCAAACGGGCTTTGAATTTATGCCTGTGTCACACAGACTCCGACGATTACTCTCGCTTTGTGATTTCGTGGTCGGATTGTTTTGATGTGAAAACTAAATGTAAAAATTCTAGCCAATGAAAGAAGGGGGTCTTTTGTATGTGTGCGGTAAATACGGTTTTAGCCGAGCTGTATACAATAGTACCGGGCTAATAGTTTATGTGAATTAATGTGTGAATAGTTGTTTAGGAATTTCGGTTTTCTATTCAGGCATCGAGTATTGTTTGTTAATTCTTGCAACCAAGGAGGGTAAATGCGTCATTGAGGGGAGCAATATTGCCTCGCATAAATCATGAGTTGTTCCTAAGATTTATCGTCTGGCATTTTGCCAGTCTCCCTCAGTACGGTTGTCTGTCTGTGTGCATTTGTACGTATGTGTCTGTTTTCTTTTATTGTATTTAATCAACAGCATTATCACTCTAGAGTATCGATCTCCCTTTCAGTTCGTTGTTTTCTCTGTCTGTTTGTCTGTCTGCGTACAGCTGGCTGTCTGTGTCCCTTTCTCTGTGTCTTTCTTTCATTGTATCTGACCGAGTCCCCAATCCACGTCATTCTATAAGGCTATTTTAATTCTCTTGCAAGATAAAGCTATCGGCCTAAATGGTTAACTAGTGACTAGTTTCAGTTTAAACGTGTTTCAAACAAAAATTAAAATTGCACTAACTCTCGTTTAGAACTTTTTGATGAGAATCAAATTTCCTCTAAATCCAACTTTAAAACGCAGTTTTAGTTAGTGCTGTAAAATTGTGGGTCAGATGACATTTCATATTTCGGGTCACGTTTTGCAACAGTCGTTATAAGCTAATAAACTATTAAACTGCTATGGCGATGAAAATGTAAATAAAAATCTCCGAAGATTCTCAGCGCCTCGTGTTTGAAAAAAGAAAGACGAGAGTTGTGTGTCGTAAGCTTAGAATTGATGATCAATAAAGTATGAAGAAATGAGTGAGGAGATGTAAAGAATGAACCGAAAGGGATCGAGAACAGAACCGTGAGGAACACCATAGGCAAAAGTGTAAAGAATAGATGGGTGTCCTGCAACATTAAGAGTGAAAGAACGAGAGGAACGATATGACTTGAAATAAGATATCTAATCTGAAGACTTCTAAAGCGCCACTATCATAATGCCCAAGGCATCAGTCGATGGTCGCTTCAAGTCAAAATCGCAGTCAAAAACCATAAACTGTTGGAGAAGCCGGGTCGAATTCCAATAGGTCAGAGAAACGATCTATGATGGTAGTACCATATAATTCCGAATACAAAGAAGTGTCGTTTGATATGAATTTCGTGATCTATGGTGTCGAAGGCAGCAGAACTGACTACAAGACAAAATAAGAGACTTGTCGACGACCTATCGACATAAATGTTGGTGTACAATTAGAAGAGGACAGTTTCAGTTGAGTTGTGTTTGATGTAAGCAGATTGGTTCGACTTAAAAGGTTGATTAAGGTAAGATAGCCAGTGAGGCGAGAGAAGACGATCCGTTCTGAGAGTTTAGATAGAAATGAGAGATTTGAAATTGGTCAGTAGTTAGAGGGAATTTCCTCGTCTAGAGAAGGTTTTTAAATGTTTTAACTACTGTGTTTTTAACGACTGAGCTAATCTTGGTCATAAGAGAAACGAGAAGGATTGAACAGTTTTCAGTAAGGAGGTTGAGATTTGGGTCAAGTTCGCATTGTATTTTTAGATGATTGAATGAGTGCAGTAATTTCGACTTCAGAAACCTTGGGACAAAGGTTAAAAGACTCTTTAGGCGTCGAATTGGTGTAAACGTTATCATTTGAGGGTAAAGAGTCAGTTTGATAATCGTAATCGTAATCTCGAGATTTCTACAACGCCCAACGAATGCTAAGTCCCGGGAATCAGCTTATTCACAGGCACCACTATGGTAATAAACAAAGCATAGTCGAATGGTCGTTCTAAGTAAGACCATATTCCGTAATCAGAACCGCTTGGACAGAACTAGTTGCTATCCAGCAGGATGAATTGAACTACTAAGCGTTTGGAACAGCCTTCTGCTGCATCGCACGTTTCAACATCTGTTTTCGGCTCACGCCCTCTCTGGTCCACGTTTAGCCTCATTCATTTGCAACGGTTTTTGAGATGTACTTATTAGCTGCTCTATATATTTGCTTTTATGCATGCATATCTATGTCTATATACAAAAATACAATACATACATACATGCTCACATAAATGCATACATATCGTATGCATTTATCGCTCTTCAATTTCTCTTATTTATAGTTCGATAAAATTGTCTTTTATCGAACACCCTCTATTATCGCTCTATGTTTACGCTGTTATCGGCTGATGTTGGCTTCGTTCCATGCAACAAGCTCCCTCCACTTCTCTAAAATTGTCTTGGTATAGCTCCACACTAACCCGGCTGGCACGCTTTAGTTTTCTGTGTTCATGAGTTGCCCATGAACTGAAGATTCTTCGCTTGTCTTCTCTAATTAGGTCACGTCTTCTTACTTGTTGCATGGTTCAAGCTGTTCAAGCTTCTGGTTTTCTTGTAACTTCAATTCTATCTCGTATTATGGGTGCCTCGTTACGCTGTTTGCTTTGGTACTGTATTGTGTTCATCCTGGTCCTGCTTGCTAAATCTGGTGAAGACAAGTCTATCACTTTTACACACGCGTCCTTACGGTTTGGTCTATTCAAGAATTTGGCTCAAGCTCATTCATACTATCTGATTCCCAGTACTGCTTATTCAATTCGGCCATACGTTCTGCTACTATGCAATTCCCCTAACATTATTTTCCGTCGTGGGTTAAATGTAAATTCATGTAAAACATCTTCAACGACACGTCATGGGTTGTCTATGTATTTGTTTCTGTTGCTTCTTTTGGCTGGTGATGTTGAAATCAATCCAGGACCTGCTAGACTTAAAAATTTGGATATTGGTCTATTAAACATTTGTTCCCTTCGTAGTAAAGCTGCCGTCCTTCATAATTTTCTCTGTGAGAATTCTTTACACATACTTGCTCTTACTGAGACGTGGCTCCAGCCTAGTGACACACCTGGATTCATTTCTGATCTTACTCCCCCAACCTTCACTATGCTGAATGAGCCTCGGTGCAGCGGCAAAGGCGGAGGGCTCGCCTTTCTTTTCAAGTCATATCTGCCACTACGTAAATTCATTTTGCCTATTCCTACACCCAAGTCATTTGAGGCCCTAGCTGCTACGCTCATTTCTGGCAACAAACAGGTTTTACTTGTAAATATTTATCGTCCCCCATCCCTCTCTTTGACTGATTTTCTTGATGAATTCCAGCCACTACTCGAATATTTAATTTCCTCTCCCTCTGAAATAGTTATTATGGGTGACTTTAATATTATATTGATACAGCTGGTCATTATTCCTCATCATTTCTTGATATGTTAGAAGGGTTTGACATGAAACAACTTGTTACCTTTCCTACACATAGTAAAGGCCACACCTTAGATGTTTTGATAACTCGTTCTGACTCAAAATCACTTCATTCTGTCTCGCCACTTGAGTCGTATTTATCAGATCATATTGCAATTTCCTCAAAATTTGACTTCCCTTTTAAACCACCCTCAAATTATAAAACAATTAAATTTCGTCCTTGGCATAAAATTGATTTAAACAAGTTGAAGCATGATGTCTTAACATCTCCATTGTGGTTATCTCCTGCACAAACTGCTAGTGAACTGGCTATGCAGTTCCAGTCTACTTTATCTGAGCTCCTTGACAGACAAATTCCTTTTAGATCTAAAAGAGTTGTAGAGCGCACACCACAGCCTTGGTTCAACTCTGCCATTTCCGATGCTAGGCGTCACAGAAGTCGGTTAGAGCGTTGGTGGCGCCACTCTCGACTTCCCTCAGATCTCAGTAGGTTTAAGCAACAGTGTAAACTTGTGCGTAAACTTGTTTCTTCAGCAAAATCAGAATATTTAACTAACTTAATTGCCGAAAGTTCTACATCTCCAAAAACTCTGTGGATGGCTTTGAATAAATTACTACACAGGGAGAAATTAAATTCATCTTTTGGCGTGTTCTGTTCTACCCAAGAGCTAGCCAGTAAATTTTTGACCTTTTTTGCTGATAAGATTTCTGGTATAAGGCTGAAATTTAGTGGTTATTTGTTATGTGATAAATTTCTTCTTCCTAGTTCTTCTCCTCCAGTCTTGGATTACTTTCTGCCAACAACTCTTGCGGAGGTCCGCAGACTCATATTTTCTTCACCTGACAAAACCTCTCTCCTAGACACCATTCCCACTTCTTACCTAAAAGAATGTTTTGATGTCCTTGGTCCAACCATTACGTCAATAATCAATTTCTCGTTGCTTGAGGGATCCTTTCCTTCTGGTTTTGCTCATGCCATAGTTCATCCTCTGCTAAAGAAACCTTCTCTCGATCCAAGTGACCTGTCTAATTACAGACCCATCTCAACTTTGAATTTTATATCTAAAATTCTTGAACGGGTAGTCTTGAATCGTATGCAAGCTCACCTTTCTTCCAACCCACTAATTTCTCCATTTCAGTCTGCTTACCGTAAATTTCATTCAACAGAATGCAAAAAGAGTACTACAATCTGCCCTGCTTGCTGTCCATAATGACATCATGTGTTCCATGGATAAGGGTAAGGTGACTGCACTTGTTCTCCTTGATTTGTCTGCTGCCTTTGATACTGTCGACCACTCTCTCCTTTTGCATCGTCTTCAACATTGGTTTGGAGTTTCTGGTCCTGCCCTACACTGGTTTGCTACTTACCTCAGCCCTCGCACTCAATCTGTATTTTTAAATGGACATTATTCAGCTAGTGCCTCGTTGACTTGTGGCGTTCCGCAGGGTTCTGTACTTGGTCCTCTTTTGTTTACATTATACACCACACCTCTAGGTACTCTGCTAGACAATCATTCACTGGGATATCATTTCTATGCTGATGATACCCAAATCTACATCTCATTTGACAGTTTGACTTGTCACTCGTCTGTGCAGCTGTTGTCTGATGCCTTTGAAGAGCTGCAGTCTTGGATGGCAGCAAATAAACTTCTCCTTAACCCCTCGAAGACTGAATTTCTACTGCTTGGCACTCCTCAGCAACTTAAGAAATTCGAATGGCTTAAATCTGTAAAACTGGGTGATTCACTGATTGAGATGACTGATACTGCTCGTGACTTGGGTGTTGTTTTTGATTCAACCATGTCCCTCACAAACTATGTAAATGGTATTTGTAAGTCATCATATATGTATATTCGAGACATACGCAGAATTAGGCATTATGTCCCCATGTCTTCCAGAATATCCTTAGCTAACGCATTGGTCTCCAGTCGTCTTGACTATTGTAACTCCATTCTTGTTGGTATCACTAAATCAAACATGCAGAAACTCCAAAGAGTTCAGAACTCCTTGGCTAGAGCCATAACAAATACTTCTAAATATGAGCATATAACGCCTGTGCTTAAATCTTTACATTGGCTTCCTGTTCAGCAAAGGATTTGTTTCAAATTAGGACTTACGGTTTATAAAACATTGAACTATGGCCAACCACAATACCTGAAATCAATTCTTATTCCCCAGACTTACCATTATTCTGCAAGGTCATCTGATTGTCTTTCTCTGGTCATACCTTGGGCTAGAACTGTTCTTGGTAAACGAGCATTTTCGGTTGCTGGACCAAAATTTTGGAATTCCCTCCCTGTGTCTGTTCGTTCTGCTCAGTCGCTCCTGTCATTTCGTTCTCAACTTAAAACTTACCTGTTTCAAATTGCTTATCCACCATAGGCTGCCTCTCTGTCGTGCGGACTGACCTCCTGGATATCGACCTGATTGTGGCTTGGTTTTGGTGTGCCATCGGTTGATGCCTTGTGCATTAGACACTGGCGCATTAGAAGTTGCTAATTAATAATAATATATTCACACACATTTATACATATATACATACACAGATAGGTCTACATACATGTATGCATACACAATACTTTTATACATATATACATACATACGTACATACATGCATGCATACATGAATACTTACATACATACATATACATACGTACATACATATACACAATTCGGTTTCTGCAGCAAGTAGTCTCAACAAGGAAAATAGTTAAAATCGTTGTGCGAGATGAAGAGTTCTGATGTAGGCTTACTTTATAACTTTATCTTTTTAAATTTGTTTTCTTTAATTAACTTATTGAACATTGTATGTGTAACTGTTTCTAGTTTCGCTTTTAAATGTTTCTGCCATTTACGGGAGGCTTATTAACACGGCTCCTTCGGCGTTTCTCATACTGGAAGAGATTTTTCATGCGCTGTTTTCTTCCAGCTGTGATTTTTTGAAAGTCCAAAGCCAAAACTGCGACCAGTGCAATTGCGAGAAGACATATTGTCAAACTTCCCACATATGAAGATCCACTTGCTTCGGCAACGTCACTCTTGAACTGAAATGTCTGTTGTGCTGAAAGAAAATCAGCCAATAAGTAACATTGTGATAAGAAATTCGTCTATATTCTCTTAATTAATATCTATGTTTTCTTAATATCATCTATGTTCTCTTAATTATCATCCATGTTCTCTTAATTTTCGCCTTTGTTTTCTTACTTATCATCTGTATTCTCTTAATCATTATCTATGTTCTCTTAATTGTCATATGTGTTCTCTTAATTTTCGTCTATGTTCTCTTGATTATCATCCATGTTCTCTTAATTTTCGTCTTTGTTTTCTTACATATCATCTGTGTTCTTTTAATCATTATCTATGTTCTTTTAATTGTCATATGTGTTCTCTTAATTTTCGTCTATGTTCTCTTAATTATCATCCATGTTCTCTTAATTTTCGTCTTTGTTTTCTTACATATCATCTGTGTTCTTTTAATCATTATCTATGTTCTTTTAATTGTCATATGTGTTCTTTTAATTTTCGTCTATGTTCTCTTAATTATCATCTATGTTATTTTAATCATCATCTACATGTATATTCTCTTAATTATCACCTATGTTCTCTTAATTATCAATTATGTTTAATGTTCTCTTAATTATCAATTATGTTTACCTAACTATTATCTAAATTCTCTTAGTTATCTATATCACTGTTTTGTAACAGGTCAGATGACTTAGGAAAAATATGAGTAAAAGCGAGACAAGATGGGTTAGACAAAGAGAGGTAGAAAGAGATCAGCAGAGAGCAGGAGAGAAAAAGAAAGGGAGACAGAAACACAGAGCCGATGAAAGGTAACTTAACAGCTCAAATGTTACTTACTTGTAAACATTAGGGGACTATATGTAGGATATATGAAGCCCGTACTGTTATATGGACTTCATATGCCCTGCATAGGACGTTACTGGTCTGGTCATATACCGATCAGAAACTAAAGAGGATGGGTTGGCCTGATATCCTTCTTTGATTATCATCTATCCATGCATTAACCAGGCTCGATATTACTTAAATTCAGTGTGTGTCCCAGCATGCACAAGCCGCTGGATTATCTCGAAATCATAATCATAAAATCGAAATTTATAAAACGCTAGTTAAAAGCTAAGCACAAGGCATCAGCTTATTCACAAGCGTTGCGTCAAAGTCAGTGGGATTTCCCAATGCCATGTCAAGAAACAAGTCCGATTGCTAGAAGACCAACGAGAGAAGGGGAAAGGAGCTGTTAGGATGGGTTGTGTTCATTTATGTTATATCAAGTTAGTGATTAAAGCAATTTTATCATTGATGATGTTATTTCATCATGGCAGTTGAACAACATACGTGTGCACTCGTGAACTTTCGGTGTCCAAGCACCTGTTGCATTACACGTGACTTCCATACTTGTTACTTCATGTCGTTCGTCGTCTGACAGCCACTGACCATTGGTACAACTGACATTGACCACCGTCCCAACGCTCCTGTCTGTGGTGTTGACAACATAAGGCGCCAGCGGTAAGCAGGTAATATCTATTGAGTAAAGTAAACAATGAACGAGTAATGTTTGGAGAGCACAGCAAGCCAGCAGGGCTAAGTTTAGACAAAAGATTCATTTTGTACGTGACTGTGAGTAGCGCCGGCATAGAACCAAAAGGGGTGCGGAAGGGGGCGAACCGCCCCTGCGCAAAATCAGCTGGGTGACAACCATGTTAATCAAGGCAGTACAATACAATACAACCTAGTAATCTGGTGTCAACCTTGTTAATCAAGCAACAATGACCTAATCTAATCTAATCCGATCCTAATGAAATTTAACTCTATTGATACGATGCCTTAACTGTCTTTAATGCTGCTTGAAGGCGATCGAGTAACAGCGGCAATACTTTTCACTCTGAGAAAATCCATTTACCGGAGCATTTGGGAATGTTTTCCATCGTCCATGTTCCATTGGCGTCACATGTTAGAGACGCGGTGAAGACATCCCTTGAAAACCACTTTTCTCCAATGCATCGATAAGTGACTTGCTTTTCAAAAATCCAGGAAGAAGGCGATGAAGTCACTTCGGCGTCCGGCAGAACAGGCGGAATTCCACAGTTTACAGCTGAAGCAAGGAAACATTATTAACTATCTGTTACTTACCATGAGGGTTTTGTTTGCAGCGTGGAAGTTCGTATATGGACTGACAATGTAGGCCTACTCCATGTTCTAAAACTACGTTGTGCATCTATGATTGTTGGACAATATTAAAACGCCAACTAACACCAAAATTCAATCACTTCACACACACACTTTCTGACATAAAAACAAACACCGGTGTTCAATGCACAAGGCATTAACCGATGGGGCACCAAACTAAACCGTAATCAGGTGAAATGTTCTTACCCTGGCACGTGCTATTGCCGGTTGACCACTGTCCAGTCTCGGTGCAACGAATGACCATTGAAGGCATGCCGTTAATTTCGTAGCCAGTGTCGCAAAGGACTTGGACAATGCTGTCGAAACTGCGATCAGTGGAGTTCAGCTGGAGATGCTCTGTGCTCACATTGGGACAGGTGACGGCTGCATACGACAAAACAAAATGCCAGGTGGTAGTAATTTTCTGTACTAAATATTTGCATTCTATTGTTTTATATTGTATTGTATTGCATTGCATTGCCTTGTATTGTATTGTATTGACTTGTATTATATTGCAATGCAATTTGCACAGCATTGTATTGCAAATAATGCTTTTTATTGTGTTGTATTTTATTGTATTGCATTGTATTATATTGCATTGCCTTGTATTGCATTGCATTGCATTGTACTTCATTGCATTTCATTCGGCGATATACAGGTATTGTATTGTATTGCGTTGATTGTATTGCATTGAATTGCATTGTATTGTATATCGATATACAGGTTCAAATGCCACCTTATGAACGTTTTAGAAAGCAACAGCCAAATACTATTTTTCGTCAGTTATTCCTCCGCGATACGAATCTAACCATCCAATTGCTTTCTAACTGAATTGCAGTCCAGCCTCGTGCTAAATGGCCGTTCTAGTAGTTCTGTAATGTCATTCAAGTTTAAACTAAAGATCCGTTTGTTTCAACTTGCTTACTCATCGCATCGGTAGCCTAACTTCTGTTTTCTCTGACCCATAGGAATTCGATCTAGCTTCTCCAATGGATTATGACTTTGATTACGTTTTCTCTTGAAGCGACCAAGGATTAATTCCTTGGGCATTCCAATAACGGCGCTTTAGAAGTCAGTAGATTAGATCAGATAAGATCTAATGCTATTTTAAAATTTTAACTGGGCGCTGCAAACTGTAGCGAAATGGCAAAAGTTTCCGGAACTTACGTTGACAAGGTGGCAAAATGTCTGACCACCCGTTGCCATTGCAGTAAATGACTGACGAAGAATTATTGTCAGGAAACTCATATCCAGAGTCACAACGATAAGAAACCGCTTGACCTCTAAGCGCCATTGTATCGTTGCTCCTTGCATGGGACACCGTGGGAACTGGGTCACATCTTTCAACTGAAACAGAATCGTCTTCTGTGTTCAATGAGATTAAACTTGACTTCATTTAGCGCCCAACAAAGCCTCACATAACCCTAATATGTAACAAGGTAGCCGACTGGTATGAGCGCTCACATTATAACGCGTAGTAGGCGGATTCGAGTCCTTTTGAGACGGTTACTCTGTAGAAACCTTAACCAATACAAGTAATTTACTATAAATATTGTAAAAAAGGAAAAATAAACTTATCGGAATTCGATCCGGCTTCTTCAACGGATTATGATTTTGGACTGCAATTTTGACTTGAAGCCACTATCGACTATCGACCTTGGGCATTATGATAACAGCGCTACAGAAGTCTTTAGATTATTTAAGTCGTCCAACTATTCATTTCTTAAAAAGCACGGCTGAATTCGAACTCTAGAAGCAAAAACGAAAACCAAGATCATTACCAGGTATATTTGTTGCATAAAATTAGTTATTAAAATCGTTAATCACTAATGATAATGGGTCACTATGATGACAATAATGTGACGATGATGGTGACGACGATGACGATAAAAATGTTGATGACGATGATCATGATGATCGTAATGGTGACGACGAAGATGACTTTATGCTTTCTAGCTAAGACGAAGATCACAGTTTTTGGCAAGAAAGATTAGGTAGTTGATGGCAATTGCGACAAGCCGATCCAATTCTATTATTACCCCATCTATGACGATGGTCTTTAGGATCTATAAACAATTGGTTGGGAAGTATTGATATCCTTATCAGTTCTCTTACGCATCGTTTAACCCTTCATGAGGCTCTTGCATTTGTAGGTCTACGTGTGTATATTTTTATAGCGCCTTTTAAACCTTTCAAAGGCGCATTCATCTAATACTTTACATAGGAAATGCCTTACTGAAGGCTGCCAAGGGAATAGTTATCGGTTATTATTGAAGATCTTCATCCCATGTGTTTATCCACAGAAAAGCCATTCATTCTATTACTGGTATACTTGTTTGTCAACATACAATATCGGTTCGTGTAAAATAAGCATAACAGGAGATGATTCTTTGTTAAAGCAGAGCTCGCATTTAGACTTGGGTTTCCCAAGGTCAAGGGCGAGTAATGTCCATGGTTGACGGCGCCACGCATATTGATCGCAAAATGTGCTTTGGCAAACACTAAAGGCAAGCAAAAAGAAAAGTGAGTCATGGCTCACAAGTTGTACATCTTCTGTTCGTTGAGCTCGATGTGTAAGCAATGCAAATCACGTGACTGGAAATAATCCTCCAGTCCGATCAATTCAGAGAGAAAGAGACGGTGGAACAAATCGATGCGGCAAACGAGTGAATTCTTTCAAGTTTTGCTTAGGAGTTGGTTTGTTCACGGTTGGTTCAGTTTTAGCTTAAATGTTTGTTCAATTGTTGCTTCACTGTTTCGTGAATTTTACTTTGGTTATTTGTTTTTAGGTAGCTCCTTTTCTCAGCAGCTCAAATGACTTAGTAATAAGAGGCCAGTTTACTACAAGCCAACATAAAACTGTGGGCCTACTGCACCTGAGTTTCAAAATCCTTCATATCCAGCAAAACACGCGTGTTTACTTAGAGACCACGCCACTTAATTATAAATCGACAATTACATACGCTATCACCTGAGAAGATTTGCATACAGTTTTCAATTACGCCCACTGACAGGCTAGCAGATTTGTAAACGGTTTGCCGTTACACAAATTGACAGGCTAGCAGATTTGTAAACGATTTGCCATTACACAAATTGACAACTGCGTAGATTTGTAAACGGTTTGCCGTTACGCACATTTAAACTGCGTAGATTTGTAAAAGGTATATAATTAGTTATAATACAAAGTGAGTAGATTTATAAACGGTTTACAAATAAGGATACTGACAACTGAACAGAAATGCAACGGTTTACAATAACATACACTGATAACCTGGATAAAGACGTCATCCTAGGCACAATTCCTGGATCTCGAGCTCGATGAAGACCCAAGAAGACATGGATCGATAACATCAAGTAGTGGATTGAATTATCGTTCGACCAGTTATTACAAGAGACGTGGGACAGAAGCAGATGGCGCAATATTTTCCATGGTGCAACCAGTCCTCGGCTAGAGGACGGTTAAAGACAAGACAAGAGAAACTGATAACTGATAGGAGAAGAAAATGATTTACCGTTACGTATATTGGCAGCTGAGTAGAGTTATAAACAATGGTTTAAACATAACGTACACTGGCAGGTGAGAAGTGTTTCGCTCCAAGTGTTCATTGCGACGCACGATATGTGTTTGATCGTGTTGCCATCTTCAAAGCGTCTTCCGTCTGAACAATTGTAGATGATTGTCGACCCGTATGAATATCTCCCTTTGGCATCGACCGCCTCTAGACCGTAGCTCATCGCGTTCGTTACATTGGGAGGAGGACGAGTACAATAGATTGCTACATTAGAATAACAATAAGAGGATTTATATAGCGCCGAAGCCCGAGGTCGGAAAAAGCACATTGACATGATGTAAATCTTGCAGTTGTAAATCATTTCACTAATATATTATTACAATGATATTGGGGATTTGGAATAACACAGCTATAACCAACAATCCAGGTAAGTTATAAAGACAAGACATAGAGAGTTTGCTACTATCTTGATGGTCATAGATTCTTACGGTTCAGCATGAATCGTGTTCAGATGCGCGTTGTGAAGACTGGAAACCAGTGGGTAAGACGATGGGTACCTGTTTTGGTAAAGCGAAGTTCTATGTATCTCACTGCGCAGGGCGCATCAAAAAATCAAAAATTCAAGCCTAAATTTTATACACATATTTTATGCATGTTGAACCCTGTATTTGAAATATATGTAGCTAATTAACATGTGCCTAATAACATGAGACAGTCTTCTTTACTACTGTTGAGAGATCCTTAAATGGCGCTACACGAATGCTCAAGTCCATATAGACGCAAAAAAATAATTATTGCGAAATAGAAACATTATACAATTTTATGTACATTGAAATGTACAATAAATCTGCATTGAAATGAGCATTGAATTTGCATTGAAATGTAACTGTAGAAGCCCAGTTATGAAACGTATCTTTGTATGAAAGAATAAATAAAATACGGAAATAAAGGCATCTGAGTTCACAGCTAAGTCCCTTACTGACCTTGACATTGTACGAAAGAGTCGTTCCAGTGACCGTCTGCAATGCATTCCAACGTCCTCGATTTGGTTCCATCGGGAAAGGCAAAGCCAGCACCACACATTGCCTCAACTGTTGTTCCGTAAGCAGTGACATCAGTGCTAAGTGACATCATTGTCGTTGGAACCAATTTAGCACAGTAGATTTCTAACGAGACAATAAGCAACAAAGTCTATATTCTTTCTTGAGACAAGCAGACTGTTTTTGCAAAAACATTTAGAGAAAGTTTGGAGTAACTGGCTATAGAACAGTACATTTGCGGTGGTTCTGATATAGTCGAAGACTTTGAAACCACTTCATTCCACATAGTAAGAAACGAAGACAACATAATATCGTGTGCAGCTGTAGAACAGCAGATATTAAACGCTAATACTTTTAAACTTTACTGTTTGGACACATGAATAGCATACGGTTTGAAAAGCACTGGCGTTTAACTGTTGTTTTACATGTATCATTTGCATTATGTTTTAGTGCATTTGTGATGTTCTTAAAGGCGCTATAAAAATAGCAAGACTCATACATACATACATACAACAGTTGAGGCAATGTGTGCTACTGGCTTTGCCTTTCCCGATGGAACCAAATCGATGACTTTGGAATGCATTGCAGACGGTCTATGGAACGACTCTTTCGTACAATGTCAAGGTCAGCCAGGGACTTCGCTCCGAACTCACATGCATACATACATTATATTGGCGCTAACACTGAATGTTAAAGCAATGTGGAAGCAAACAGGTCACCTTTACTTGCATTCGACAAGCTTATGTGCCCTAGGAAAAGTCTCAGACAACTTGAAATTGTAAAACTGTGAGTTACTTTTGCACGGGACGATAGTATTCCAGCTTCCGTCAGCGTTGCATGTGATGATCCTTTCGCTTGTTCCATCCGAGAACCTGTGTCCAAGTTGGCATCTGAGAAGAACGGACCTCGACGACTGGTTCAGTCCTTCCGAAGTTATGTTCATCACCAAAGGAACTGGTCGACAAAGACTGGCTGCGAAAATAGACAAATACTATTAACACCATAATGCGTCGTTAACCGATTGGTTAGAGCGCTCGGCTTGTAACGCGGAAAGTATGGGTTCGAGCCTCCTCTGAGACGGTTACTGTGTTTGTACCTTGAGCAAGTCCTTCACTCACAATTGCTTCAGATTTACTGACCTTGCATGTGCAATAAATGCAACATAATAATAATAATAATAATAATAATAATAATAATAATAATAATAATCTCTCGTTCGTCTCTTACACCTTCAGTGATCAGCAGAGTATTAAAATATCAAACAGAAAAATTCAAACTTTTTGCTAATGTGAGCAATTCTGACGCTCACTATATTCAGCGCCCTTTTTTTCGACCTCGGTCGTGTTACGGCGCTATATAAATTGTCTTATTATTATTATTATTATTATTTTTATTATTATTATTATTATTATTATTATTATTATTATTATTATTATTATTCTTAGCATTCAGTTTCCCATATCATTTCGAGTCAATGATTGAACAAGTAACCATTCATTAAAGTCAATCAAAAATCTAACAAGATATTAGACCGTTGGGATTTATGCGCCGAAGAAAAAGAAAAAAAGCGAAAGTTCACACTAGCGAATATACTCATTTCTGCTAGCGCAGTAAAGTCTGAAGTTTCTAACATTGATTAACATGATTTTTAAGCCGCGTACCCGCACAGAAAGCTCTTTTAGGGACAAGTAACCCTTTCTGTCTCAAGGAGGTGCATTTCACGGTCCGTTGGGTCCCTCCGTCTTGAAAACGCTGTCCACTTCCGCCACAGAAAACAGTCCTCGTTTCTGATTGTCGCATTAAGTGAACCGTGTCGGCCATCTCGTTATAGTTCACCTGTAGCTGCTGCTGCTGCTGTTGAGGTCCATCTCTCTCGTCTGCTGAATCCATGGAGCACGCTGTTTCTAGATCAGAAACCAAGAATCACTGTATAGAATAAATAAACCCCGCACTACATGCTAAAATCCGGCGCCATAGAAGTTATCAGGTAATAGAACAAGATATTTAAACACTAATAGAATAATTAGTATTTCTGTACTTAGTAAGCGCCACAATCTAATGACAAAGCATCAATCGAGAGTGCTGAGCAATTGTATGTGGAGGACTTGCTAAAGGTCCCTACTTTGTAACGGTCTCAGGGAGGGGAACCCTTTGCGTCGCAAGGCGAGCGCTCAAACCAGTCGGACACCATGTCATAGCTTTATTTATAATTATTCGGGCATGTGTTGGTCATGTATTATATTATTATACGTATATATTAAATATGTTAACTATATTTTCTAATATAATATAAACATGCTGCATGATGTATTTGATAATGTATACGAATGATGAACTCGAACGCGAGGAACCTCTCATATACACATCATATGCTTATGGTATATTATATTGAAATAATCAGGTATTTCCAAGTTGAAACTATGGACATGATTTATTAGCGACATCACTTTCTTAGCCTTGACATATGAGTGCTGATGACCAGTCCTCTCCATCACCGCCTGGTTCTTCTACTGATAGGGTACAGTAGATGCCGACGTGTTAGAGGAAAGTTCGCTAGTAACTTAGTCCCCTATATAACTAGTGCAAGGGTGTATATCGGATCGGGGTTCAATGGATCGAAGTGTTCACAACAATTTGCCGCAAGCATGAACATTATGCGTATCATACCCTGGCATCCAGGTAGGATGGTGTTCCAGTGTCCGTTGACGCAAACTGAGCTCCTCGATGTTCCTCCAGCGGCGAAGACAAGACCGAGGTGACAGGTGTAGATGGCGATTAGTCCCTGTCGATACCGAAGGACCTGCATAGAAGCCCTGGCCACTGGCAACGGATCCAAACAATTAGGCTTACCTACGGCACATTCAGAAAGGAAAGGTAAGTTAAGATATGATATAGCACGGCCATGAACAAACTTGTTTATAACCAAGAGCACGTGTGATATGGTCTCGGTAAGAAAGTTCAAGACACAATCATATACATTGGTGAAAGACTCAAGACGGAGTCTTCTAGATAGATGATAATCAGGGAGACTTAGTCAAACATACACATGACTGTAGACTAGTAATACTTTCCTACGTATGCTCTGTAGGTCTTCAGCGATCGTTGTTACTGTCTCGCTGTTATTAAGCAAGTTATTGGAACATCCGTCTAAAATGGTTGCCTTACCATCTGTCTCTGGAAGAAATGTTATTGTTGAAAATGACTTCGTGTTTCTTATTACAGGATTTGTTGAATCAGTCGTAATCCAATCGCTACTGTCATGTAGCGAGATATCTGGTGACAGATGTCCAGATTCAACGGTAGGTGTGTTAACGGTCTCCGTAATGGCTGCGCTTGGATCTGGAACAAACTCTGAACTGCTGGGGTCCAATGTGGAAGTCATAGTAAATTCTGTTGATTGTAGCAAATTGCTCTTTCCCGCAGTTGGCGAATTTGTAAGCTCTGCTGACTGCAAGAAAGTGTCATTTTCTGTTGGCGGCACATTCGTGAACTCTGTTGACTGCAGCAAACTGCTCTCTCCTTCATTAGAAGATGTAAATGGTGCAACCGTAAAGGTAGTTGATTCTGAAAATCCACCGGTGTTCCCTTCTAGAGCTAAGCTGCTTCCTTGATCATACATTCCAGTTGCATTGTTTCTCAGTTCATCCAAAGAAGCTGATGACGAGATCTCGGAAGGAATTGTTGGCCTAGTTACATCGGCGTTGCTCGATTTAAATAAAATTTCCGGAGTAAAATTACTAGTCGTAGCCAACTCATTGATAGAGCTGAAAGGCGGCTTAGATGTTGTTGTTTCCTGGGAAGAAACAGTGGAAAACCGCATCGCACCTGAGACAGATGTGGAGACTTTATATGTAGTCACACCGTTGAGTTGAACCAGAGGAATTTGTAGAGTAATATCTATCGCTAAATTCGTGATTCTAATTTGAGAGTTTGCACCGCTTCCTTCACCACCATTGTCATCTCCTGTAATCAGAAAAAAAGAGCGATCATATTATAATCTATGGGTATTATTTGATTCTTTACTTATACCGTTTATCATGGTGTGTTAAAATTTGAGCGGTCCAATTAGTTCTTTATCTTTTGGGTTTCGTCCAGAGCCACAACTAATGCGTAGTTTTGGACAAATATGCAAAGTATTTGTTACTAAGCCTATTTTGTGTTCAGTAATGTTGGTACAGTTAAGTTATAATCACGGATTTAATCAAGATTAACTCGCATGGTCTGTTCCTCATACATTCTGGACGCTGATCAGTTTTTAAATGGGTAAAACTGTTCATTGTTATACATTTAAATCTAATCTAATCTAAAAGACTTCTATGGTGCCGTTATCTTAATGCCCAAGGCATCATCGATGGTCGCTTCAAGTGAAATCGCAAATCCAAATCATAATCCTTGTGGAGATTTCGGGTCAAATTTATTGTTGGGACCTGGATCGAATCTCAATTTATAATCGCTTGGCTCCTCGATTGTTACATTTACCAATAAAGAGCAAAGTTAAATGAGGAAAAGAACTACGATAATCAAATCTTCGCTATTCTTAACTCTGGTAAACAACGTAATGCCTTCCGAAATTCAGTCTCAAATACCTTAAGAGTTAAAACAACCATCGATCGGTGCTTAGAGTATTAAATATTCATAATTTTTAAACAAGGTAAATACCATCTCTCAAGTTCCTAAATGTTCAAAGAGAGTAGTAGTAGTCGTAGTAGTAGTATTAGAATTTTATCGGAGGTTTCATCGTCTTTCAGGAACAAAAACTGAGGTCTGTGATAGCACCTGAATGCAACGGCATTATCACGATGAAAATGATGATGATGATGATGTGATGATGATGATAATAATAATAATTATAATAATTATTATTATTATTATAGTTTTAGTTACTTGCCCATAGGAAAAAATAGACCACAAACTGTCACCGAAACGAACAAAAGGCCAAAAACTGTAAACTTCACCACAGCTCTCCACACGGACTCCATCATTCTGATACGCATCTAACACTCGAATCTGCAGCAGCATCAGTAGATGCTACAGCAGCAGAAAGGTAAATGCATGATCTTTGTGTCGTAGAGGAATGTCGTTGGATATCATTGATCGAACGTCTTCCATTTCCGCATTGTTGAACGTTTCGAACGAATGCTCACAGCAACCACTCAACCACAACTAAACATCAGTCAGCGTTTTTTGGAAAACCATGAAACTGTGCGTATGGACAATTTTTAGCCCAATTGTGATTTCTTAAGACCTACTGCGATATTACTTAACGTTGGGCGCTGTAGAAATCTCAGGATTACGATTACGATTACGACTAGTGGTGGTCATCCTGGTGGTTAACTTCTGCGATTTTTCTATTACAATACAGTGGTTATTCAGTGATTGTTCAGGCCTTTTGAGTTTAATCAGGTCCTCTGTGGTTATGTAGAGATACTGTAATAAGTTATGTCTACTGTGATTATTTAGATCAACTGTAGTAAGCTATGTATGTTGGGATTATTTAGGCCTACTGTAATGAGTTATGTCTCCTGTTATTGTTAGGGCCTACTAGTTAGCCTTCTATGATTGCTTAGGTCCAATGTGGTTATTTAGGTCTACTGGGCTTATAAATTAGGCCTACCTCGATTTATCTAGGAGTGAAACGGGTTCGTGCATGTATCAACGAATCTTTATGCAGAATTTTGTGTTCGTAACATATTGTACAGTCACTCTTTAAAAGGAAAACGGTAAAGGTGATACACAACAAGGCTCCAGTTACTTGGAAGCGAATCAATTTAAGTCCGTAATCATAAGTATTTATTTAGTTTCTTGCTTTATCGGGACTAAACCATAGTGTTTGATATTCTTTTTGAAACGGAATTTCTTCTACCAGTTTTGATCGTCTTTTGAGCCTTCATAGCCGGAATAAACCTGCTGAGGAAAAATCTATTTCAGTCCAAGAAGTCGTGACATATGATTTTGTAAATAGCTACAGCGCTGCTAGTTCGTTCACAAGATTTAGTTTGGTGTAGAATTTCTTATATCCTGTTGCAACAACAATTTCAAACTCGATCAACAGAGTGTAGCGAAAACGGACTCGGACAAATATCGAAGACCAGTTAGATGCTTCTTAGAATAAAGTAGGACTATTTACATAAACATATGTCGCGACCTTTAATACTGAAATAGATTTTTCCTGAGCAGGTTTATGCCGGTTACGCTGGCTCGAAAGTCGAGGATATATATCTGTATATCTGTCTGTTTACCCGTCTAGCTGTCTACCTATCTACCTGTCTACCTATCTGGTTATCTGTCTCCATGGCGCATTGATAGATGCAGGTGTTTGTTGATTCACTGGTTTCGACGATTGCAACTTCAAACAGAAACGACTCCTGGCCTGAAACAACAAACCAACAACGAAGGGTTTTTTGGGTCAAACTATGCTACCTGATACGTATTTTTATATCAATGATTTATGTCCATGCATACATGTGTGTATAGACCTATGTATATATTTATGTATGTACGTATGTATGTATTTATGTATATGTGTGTGTATGTATTATATTATGTTTGTATGTATTTATTTATGTGTGTATATATTTATGTATGAATGCAAGTATCATACAAACTTACCAAAAATTCAACTCTTGCAATTCCTGCGCTGATCTTTCACTCAAAACTGAAGACTCTACTTTCTCAAAAATCTTATCCTGATTCTTCCTCTTCTCCTTATCTCTCTTTTCGCTTCAATTTCAAACACCATCCACCGTAGCCGCCCGGCTGTCTGACTGCCTGACTCCTGGATCTTGACCTGGAACCGAATCTGACCCATTTGCCTATCGATTACGTTTTTCTGAGCGCCTATGAGTTAGCTGGTTCCAGCGACTTAGCTGTAGAAATCTCGAGATTACAATTACGATTACCTTACGTATGTATGTATGTATGTTATGTATGTATGTTATGTATGTATGTTATGTATGTATGTTATGTATGTATGTTATGTATGTATGTTATGTATGTATGTTATGTATGTATGTTATGTATGTATGTTATGTATGTATGTTATGTATGTATGTTATGTATGTATGTTATGTATGTTATGTATGTATGTTATGTATGTAAGTATGTATATATGCATGTATGTATGTATGTATATATGCATGTATGTATGTCTGTGTATGTATTTATGTATGTATGTGTGTATTTATGTATGTATGAATGCGATCGACTTTTAGGACAGTTAGGTGACGCCCTTTGCAAGCCATAAACTATTCTACTGTTGGCATGGTAAGAAATTTGTGATGCGTTTGCATTTCACCTTTGAGTTCATGATTCAAATTCCTAAACGTCTTAATGTGAAATTGCCAATTTGTAGTCAAAGTTAAGTTAAGCCTCTCCGGTTTTTGGATCGTTTTTATCGCTTCAGCGCTTCAGTCAATGAATACTTTTAGCCTTAAGACTAAACCTATGCAAAAGAATGCCGACGAAGCCCTGCAATAAGTGATCGAATATATACCTACCTTCCTTGACTTCACTCATCCGTGCTACTTCAGCTTAAGTCACTTCAGTCACTTCAGTCACTTCAGCTTAAGTCACTTTACACGTGTCTATAGTTTCATTTAGGTTCATACAGTTAAGCTGCTGAATAGCATCAGGCCTACGTCAAATTTAAATATGCGTATAGGCCTACGTTAGTGTTAGCCTGGTCGTGAAACTCCTCTAACTGATGGTATTGTAATGAAATTTGTAGGGTACTTGGAGAATCGCATTTCAGTCTGTTTGTATTCTATTGCCGCTTAAGTTAAGTAGTATCGGTGTTCTGAACGTCTCTGAGCAGATATCTTGAAGGTATGCTATATAAATTAACTGAAAGAATGAGTTAATTAACTTAATTAACTTAATTAAATTAATTAACTACGAGTGTTCAGCATACTGCGTGCATTGCAAATCTAGAGAAGGATGGTGCCCGGATCCTCTGTGTCAAGGCAGAGCAGTTTCTGGGCCACTATCGCCACCTGCCGAACTCAGCTGCAAATGAGAACATCTGTTTTACACTTGTTGGGATCAGACGACGATGGAGGTGACTGCCCAGCTGCCCTCATACAAAAATCCGGGCCAAGTTGGAGGTCCTTTGGCCGTTCAGTGGACTTTCAGTGGACTGACTTTCTGGATATCGACCTAACTGGGGTAACGAGTTGTTTTCAGCTGTTAAGAAACCTCGATTTGTATTAATTGTTATTTGTGATTCCATCGGTGTTGAAATTTCTGTTTCGGCAAGATATTTCAAACGCTCAAAAAATCCCCAAATGTGTTACATGAGCTCAAATTCGCGAATAATGCCAAAGCTTTCATATTCAAGGTTAATTTGTCGGCAACAGCATTTGCAACCTAAGCTTAGGTCCCACCAAACGGCGGCTGCGATGGCGCCATAATGATAGTTGCAGCAGTCTGCGATTACAATTACAATTATTACAATTACTCTGATTAATTACTTTTGCCAAACCTTGGTTTGGTGATTGCCATGTGTTTTGATCGTAATCGCATTTGTGTACTTGTTGACTACGGGACGGTGAGACAGCCGTGAGTCATCGGCAGCGGATCACATTGCCCATCATCGTTTCCTTATCCTCGATGCTTCGTGCTTCAGGAACTCTGAACATGCTGTCATCATTCAAATCTAGTTGGGAATCTGTTGGTATGGCTTTGCTTGTGCGCGCGAGCTTGCCATTGGTGACTCTTCTCGTTATCTGAGCAATGTTTACTAATGTATGCATGTTCTGTTGTTAATGACACTTAACGTCGTTAGTGTAGAGAGCGTCTCAGAGTAGGTTCTCTTGAAGATGCGCTATACAAATTTCTGAATACAATTTATATAGCACCACTTCAAGGAAACTCTTCAAGAGTGTTCCCGACCTGACGGCATAAAACCACAATGAAACTGAATGGTCATTAAACGCTGGATGCAAAAGATATTGAATTAAGATTATGTGGGAAATTTATAAACGCAACAGTAATACTTCAGAATTGTTTGAAGCCTAGACTGAAGAGCATTCGTTTCGGTATAATATGGTCTCAAAGTCTGACTGGATCAAGCAGAAGTCTCCTCTGAAGAGAAAAGAATATCGGTCCTTTGTTAAATTCTCTTGGAAGATTATTCGCGATCCTGAGGGTGAAGATCTAATAACATTTCATCATCCATTTCTAAAACAATAGAACACTTAATTAAGTTAAGTTAATGTTAGGTTAGATAGACATAGGGTAGTGTAGTGTTGTGTAATATGGTATCGTATGAAGTGGTTTGGTATGGTGTGGTGTGGTATGATGTCGTATGGTATGGTGAAGTGCGGTATGGTATGACATGGTATGGTGTGGTGTGATTTGGTTTGGTATAGGGTGGTTTGGTATGATATGGTATGGTTTGGTGCGGTATGATATGGTATGACATGACGTGGCATAGCATGGTATGGTGTGGTATGGTATGGTTTAGTGTGGTTTGGTATGGTGTGGTACTGATCTCTTCTTTTTCCTCCACCTCCTCCTCGTTCTTGTTTTCTTTTCTTCTTCTTCTTCTTCTTCTTCTTCTTCTTCTTCTTCTTCATCATCATCATCGTGTTCATCATCATCTTTTCTTTGCTAACATGCAACCTTAACAGAAGCTGTATCTCCACCTACACCTACTCCTCATTTCCTTCATCGTCATCATCATCATCTTCTTCCTCCTCCTCTTCATTAATATGCAACCTCAACTGAATCAGTATCTTCACCTACTGTACCTTCCGTTTGTCCCTCGCTACTCGATGAGTTGTTATCCGAGTGCATTGGTGCTTTCGTGCTCTTGCTGTGGTCTTGGTGGACAGCCTTCAAGTGGTTGCCGTATTCGATGAGCTCATCCACCCAGCTCTCTTCAACGGTTCTGAATTCCAGGTGCAATATCAAGTCTTCGAATGAAATCCGAAAGAGTGACTGAAGGTTTACCACCATGCGGTAAAATTTCAAGACCTGTACAAGCCATTCATGTTTTATCTTCTCCTGGTCGCATGCACCATCATCTGAAATCCCCATGTTGGAAAGGTGAACCGTGTTAGCGTTTCCGTTGAGTTTGTCTAACAAGTGTTCAAATGCGGTAAGTGAGTTTGGCTCATCTTTAATTGGCCTCTGATCTTCGGTTAGTACTTTAGGTTTGGTATCGCCCGCCAGGTCCTCTTGCTTTGCAGGCAGAGATCCGTCTCCTGATTTTGCTGCAGATGTCTTTGGCCATGCTATGGACAGGATATGTAGAACTATCGCGAACGTCAGTTTCATTTTTGGTTCTACAGACAAGTTTAGTTGTCGATCATTAGTCAGCGAAATACCAATTGTTGGCAAAATTGTTATCAAAAATTGACTACAGGTGTCAAAAAATAGTTAGGAAAAGAAGTAACTTGTTGGTAAACTAGTTGGTAACTAGTCAGTCTAGGCTTCAAAAATTTCTAAAGTATTGCTGTTGCGTTTTTAAATTTCCCACATAATCTTAATTCAATATCTTTGCATCAAGTTTTTGACGACCATTCAGTTTCATTGTGGTTTTGTTCCGTCAGGTCGGGAACACCCCTGAAGAGTTTCCTTGAAGCGGTGCTATATAAATTGTATTTCCTAACAATTAGATTTTGGCTGCATTTGGCATGCATATAAATTTTGCTTAGCAGCGACCATCAACTGATGCCTTGAGCATCTTGCAGTGGCGCTACAGAAGTTCTATGTTCTTTAGGTTATCATTATTGGGGGGGCTTTAGTGCCATATTTTGGTGCGCCTTTATCTAAGGAAAGATTGATAACCTTTATTAGCGTAGTTGATACATGTTAAATGTAAATGTACATTTTTTTCTATAGCGACTGTATGGCCTCGACCCTGCTCATTCTTCAATGAATTGATCGGGTGAGATCCTTCACCATCGCTGCCCATTTGAAGACACGCCATTTAAGGTCCCTGTGTACAGATCGTGCTAACCCGAGATTCAAATCTCTGAAATAAGCCACTAAAGGTATGCGAACCAGCATCCTCACACAAACCTTACGCGTTAACCAATGTAGCTCTGAATTAATGCTTTACTTTACCCACCCTAACCAGACTGATTCTTACCTCTTTTACTTACCATTACCTCTTTTACTTACCATTACCTCTTTTACTTACCATTACCTCTTTTTTCTTACCAGTCTGGCGAAGGAAATCACGGCGGATAGACTGTCTGTATGCTCTTCGTTTTTGGAGATTTATACAAGACAATAGGAGAAACAGGTGTGTTCGTATTGCTAGTTAATTGATTGACTGATACCGATTGCACAATGGACTCAATTGAACCGGCCATTAAGGATAACGAATGCACGTGTCCGGACTTAGCTGCATAATTTAAGCGTTCATATTTTCCATTTGTGTACTCTGCTTAATGGTTTTCTTCGGGTGGGTTGTGTTGTTTGTGACAAGCAGAAACATCAGTCTGGCCTGAGCATAGTTGTTCAATGTAGATGCGTTCAATTCATCATCTCTCCTTTCGACGTTCGATTCGCATCGTTTCACATGAATTTATAATTCGCTGTAGACGTCGAGTGTTATGTTATGTTGTGCTATGTTATGTTGCGTTATGTTATGATGTGTTATGCTGTATTGCGTTATTTCATGTTATATTGTGTTGCGTTATATTGTGTTGTGTTATATTGTGTTAAGCTATGTTATGTAATGTTGTGTTATGTTGATCTGTGTTATGCTGTATTGTGTTATATTTTATGTTGTGCTATGTCATGTTGTATTTTGTTACGTTATGCTATGCTATGTTGTGTTATGTTACGTTAGGCTATGTTATGTCTGTATGTATGAAGACACTTAATATAGCGCCTTCTGAGGACCACTCACAAGCGTGTACACAGGACTATAGAACTGCAACATCTACCTTACCTCTAATTAATTACCTTGCCTTAGCTTACCTTACCTTTCCTTCTCCAAAAACAACGTTGTATGTAGGATACATGAAGCTAATATGACAATATTCCCACATGGGCTTCATATGTCCTACATATTGTATGATGCCCATACGGAAATATTGTACTGAGTACTGACAATTCGTAAACCCGTACATATTTTACTGTTTTAAATATTTCTGACGTGTAGAAAAAATACAAATACGAAGATAATTATATCTCAAGAGTGTTGATATGAAAGCGAGTATCAAGCGATGCGCTACATTTCGCTAATACACTAAAGCGGTTGCTTTGATGAAAATCAAAATCGTTCACTAGTCCGTAAAATCATGTAAGCTACTGTAATGCAATGTTACTATAAATTTATATAGCGTCTAATTCTCGATAACGTTTATGCTGTCTGATAACAGCTTACACTAATGTATCTATTTAGAGTACACGAACTGTAGCCTCCTGCCAGATAATCAGCGTGGTTTCATTGTAGCCTAACTAAAGACCGAATGCTCAATTTTTTCCTTTGTTGCCAGGCAGTGATCTCTATCAGTGCTTGCCCACATTAGTTTAAGCTGAAATAGTCAAAACTTTCCAGAAATACTGTAATTATCACTCGGGCGTCTATTAGTTTGCGCAGGAAGACTACATATCATTTAATAATACTCTGATCTAGTCTAATGACTACGAAAGCACTGTTATCATATTGTACAAGACATCAGTCGAAGCTTGTTTCAAGTGAAACCGTTGTCAAAATCGTACTTCGTTTGGTAAGTCCAGTCGAATTCCGATTGGTGAGGGAAATCACGTTTTGATACAAAAAAAACTTCATTGAGAGTTTTTCTCAAAAAAATTATATAAATAACCTGGCACTTACACATATGCATACGTCTACAGATAATTGGAAAGTTTGTTAAATTAAGCAATAAGCGCTTGCGGCATCTTCAATTCGTTTTCGCTTTCACCACCGGAACACAACTGGTGACTCCTCTGGAGATGTATCGTTGTGACGCTTTGGCCAAAATCTGGACCATGTCCAGAATCTAGACCATGTCCAGAAACCGGTTTCGGTTTTATTGAGCACCTGCAAAAATATTAGACTCAAATTACATACGATTGAACTGCTGCGTCACGTCGTGTCATAAAACTCATAGCATACAATCGGATCCATCGAATTGAATGCAATCGTCGGTTTAAATTGCAATACATTCGTTGCATTCAATACATCCAATACATTCAATACAGTCTGTAGAAAATTATCTCAAGAAATCTAGAATTATTTACCAGATTTGCTGAGACCAATCATGCAACTGCACATGTTACATTTTATGTTGTCATGTTATGTTATGCTATTCTGTGTTATGTTATGCTATGCTGTGTTATGTTATGCAATTCTGTGTTATGTTATGCTATTTTATGTTATGCTATTCTATGTAATGTATGTGTGTACAAAGTATAATGTATGTATGTACAAAGTATGATGTTTGTTCCTATGTATGTATGTATCC